>PVIJ01019143.1:0-24328 GCA_004024925.1 Scalopus aquaticus
GATCCAGAAGATGTGGTACATATACACAATGGAGTACTATTCAGCATGGAAAGAAGAAAAACACATGCAATTTGCAGCGACATGGATGGAATTAGAGGGAATCATACTCAGTGAAATAAGCCAGAAAGAAAAAGAAAAATATCGAATGGTTTCACTTATAACAGGACTATAGGGAGGCCGGGTGGGAGAGAGACACTCAGCAGTGGGGGGTGGGGTGGGGGGAGGGGAGGATAAGGGCACAAAATGGAAGAGAGGAGAATACAGGGGACCATGGAGATGGATCACGGGTGAATTGGTGGTGGGCTGCCCAAGGGGAATACAAAATGTAAAAGACATAAATAACAATAAAAAAAATTCCCTTGGGTCAAGCAAGCTAATGCCTGGCACTGGACATGAGGCCAGTTCTTGAAGCATATAGGTTAGGGGAGAGAGGAACATGGATTAAAGCTGGGATGCTAGTAGCGAGAAGAAAAAAAATGCTGGGTAGGAACTCTGTGAGTAAAAGAGCCCTCCACCTGCTTTCTACATTTAATAAATGGCCTTATCAATTTAAATTCTGTTGGAAATTCCCTCATGAGAATCTGGGAAGGCATAAATTTAATTATCATACTCATTTTGCTATTTTACCCCCAAACTCTTAGAGGCTGTGTCCAACTCAAGTCCCTCATTCTATAGACATAAAAACCCCTGAAGTTCAGAGGAGAAAGTGGCTTCCCAAGGTCACACTGGGCCACAGCTGGATGTAAAGTCATTTAAATCTTTCCAGCTGTCTTCCTGAGACTCAACTGTGAGGTTTAATTTCATTTGTCAACTTGACTAAGGCATGGTGCTCAGATATTTGGTCAAACATGATTCTAGATATCACTGAGGGGATATTTTATAGGTGAGGTTAACATTTAAATCAGTAGACACTGAGTAAAGCAGATTACCCTCCACTATGTAGGTGGGCCCCATTCAACAGTTGAAGACCTTAGTAGGAATAAGAGTGTCCCCTAGAACAAGAAGGAATTCTTCCAGCAGACTGTATTGCGCTCCAGTTGCACCTCTCCTTTGGGTGTCCAGCCAGTGGCCCACTCTACAAATTTTGGACTTTCTAGCCTCCATAAGTATACCAGCCAATTCCTTAAAATGCATAAATCCCTCTCTCTGTGTATTATATACACATATTATGTTTCTCTGGAGAATCCTGACTGATACACCATCATGCTTTCCCTATGATATACCATCAAGCTCTTTATCCTAACCTTAGACCCAGACCTCCATTTTGAAGAAGTGCTATTCTAAAAGAGCTATTGCTTGGCATTAGGTATAGGATTACTAAATAACTAGTTTCAAGTTGGGAATGAGTTTGGTATAGAGAGAATACTTTCAGAGGTTTTCCCAAGTGAACCAAGGATATTAGAGCAAAAATTAGGCTTACCACGTAGCAGCTCAGAGTCTGGTGAAAATCATCAAGGATCCCTATCTCGGACCTCCCTGGTGGTGCAACGGGTTAAGTGTCAGCAATATGAAGCTATCTGCAGCCACTGCAGCATAAGTTTGATCCCAGGCCAGGGAGCTTCCCTCATGGCGCAGCAGGCCCCTCCTGCCTCACCCTCCTGTCCCACCCACTGCTCCCCTCAGCAGTGTACTTCAGTAGATCCACCTGTTCTGCTCCCCACTCTGTCTCTGGTGAATCCTCTCACCCTCTGTACCTGTGGCCTGCACCCCAGTTCTTGCATGAATAAATAAATAAATCTTTAAAAAATAATAAAAAAAGGATCCGTATCTCCCTTCTGTGTCTCTTTCTGGGGAAATTTATCCATGTGGTCAAGCTTCCTGTGGTTACCCCATGGACTTCCGACAATAATTCCCCCTAAACAGCACCCCAATGTCTTTCTGGGCATTGTCCCTCCCCCACTGTGGGTGGGTAATGTGGTGATCCTCTCACATGGGAGCTCAAGGGGCCAGACCTGTCTCTGCTGGCTCCAGTCAACCTGGGCATCAGTGACTCCAGCTCCAGTGCTTTCTCCTGGTGCTTTGAATCTTAAGCAAGTGATGCAAGATTATGTGGGGAATATGGTGCTCTCTATTGCAGCCAAGGTGCAGGAGGAATCAATATTTTAAAGCGGCTTCTCTAGTTATGAGATGACTCCTGGACTTACTGTGTACTCTGTTTAGTGTTGTGACGCTCCAGAGTTATCTTGATTCCTGCCATTTCTAAGACTGACTCTCAGGCCCCCATGGATTCTGACAGCCCCCGTGAGCCTTTGCTCACATGATCTAGGATGGGCTTCTGTAATGGACCACCGAGATCCCTGACTGATCCAGATCCTTGGGCTCTGCTTCTAACTTAACAAGAAGTCATTTCACTTCCAAAGCCTCAGTTTTCTGATGTGTAAATTAGGAAATGAGTCTAGATCTGCGTTCTACAAATATTTTCAAACACGTGCATGTGTGTGCATGCATATATGCATATATACACACACACACACAGTGCAAGCAAAATCTTCCTTCTGGGAGGAGCTAGATTGTAAACTGACAAATGCAGTGCTGTTCTGGCAAAAGGGTTTCAAAGTTCCAGGATGCTGCCCTCAAGCCCTTCCTCAATAGTACCCCCCAATGTGACTTCTCCTATAATATCATAATGGGAAGTATTGCGCTTCCCCAGTCATTTTAACAAAAGATGGCCTGAGAAAGGTATCATATCTGCTGTCTCCCGTTGACAAAGACTCATTTCTTCTCTTCTTGAAGAAATGTGCAAAGCAAAGCCCTGCGAAGTATTTAGACACACATGCTTTTAACCACCATTTTTTAAAAGAGCACTTTTTAATGTGGAGAAAGCACAACAAAACCACAAAAAGGAAACAACAAAAAAATATTGGAGTAGGAATTTTTGCCATTCCTTAAAGCACTTAAGAATATATGTCTTGGGCCTCCCCGGTGGCGCAGCGGTTAAGCGCTGTGCTGTGGAGCTGTCGGCAGCGGCTACACGAGTTCGACGCCCGGCCGGGAAGAATCCCACATGGTGCGGAAGACCTCTCCTGCCTTGCCCGCTGCTCCCCTCAGCAGTGTATTTCTGATCTGCCTGTTCTACTACCCGCTCTGTCTCTGGTGAGCCCTTTCGCCACCCAACGCCTCTGGCCTGTACCCCAGCTTGTATGTATAAATAAAAAATAAATCTTAAAAAAAAAGAATATATGTCTTAACATTTTACTAGGTTTTTGAGGGATAGCATTGCATTTTCTTTCATAATAAATATCTAAATAGTACTTTTTGTGTGTAAAATAAAATAGTATAACTCTCATCTTTAGGATATGGTGAGAGGTCTTAACACTGTCTCCCTTTGGCCTGTTGCGCCGGATTCTGTGCTATGGATTTGCATAGTCTCATTTATTCTCAAACAACTTCCTAGGAAGGTATTATTATGATTCTTGTTTTATAGCCAAGGACCCTAAGACTCAGAGAGGTTAAGTAACTTACTTAAGCTTACACAGCTAGTAAATAGGCAGGAACTGCATGGCTCCAAAGCTTATGCTCTTTCAATCCAAATACTCTCCTAATCCAAACAATGCTATACATTTGGCTCTTCTAAAATGTGGGATATTGGACCTCCCTGGTGGCACAGGGATTAAAGACACAGGGCTATCAAGCTATCACCAGCTACTGGCGCATGAGTTTGATCCGCGAGCCAGGGAGCTGACCCACATGGCGCAGCAGACCTCTCCTGTCTCACCTGCTGCTCCCCTCAGCAGTGTATTTCAGTAGATCTGCCTTTCTGCTCCCCACTCTGTCTCTGATGAATCCTCTCATCCCCTACACCTCTGGTCTACACCTCAATTCTTGTATGCATAGATAAATGAATCTCTAAAAACTTTTTCCCCAAAAATATGGGATATGCTGATTCTGTATTTCAGTGGTCATTATGCTCTGATATAGATACCTCTTAAAGAGGAGACCTGGAACTCCAGAGCACCAGAGCCCACCAGACACCTCTTTTCTATCCCAGGCACATTTTCAGACACGCCAATAAAGTTAGTTCTTCAGAGGAGCAATCATTTTAACTCTTGGCAGTCTTCTTTCCCGCAGTTGGCTAAAGTTCCTTTGGGAATGCAAACTTATTTTAAACCATAACCAGGAAGAAGAATTTGAAACTAAGAAAAAGCTTCTGTGAAGATGAATTCTCCGAATCACTTTTCTGTTACTCTACATAAATCACTAAACAATGACTGAAGATGATTATGACAGTGTGGAATATGAAGTAATAATGACCTTGTTCATTTAATCTAATTTTAATTCTTGATTACCAGCCACTTTGTGTCAGCTGTTACCACTTCCAATAATGAAGGTTCTCTACAGATAATCTAGAATATTTGTCCCAATAGAGTTAATGTTTGCATATTTATATTTTACTGAGAGATAATACATTTCTAGGTGCTGAATATTCCACTCTGCAACTGAGTGATCTTGCATAAATCATAGAAATCCATTGAGCCTTACTTTCTTCATCTCCATAAATTTCTATCCTAAAATTCTAACTTTGCTGGTTCCTTTGAGGGACCTGAGGGTCATGCAATCCCAAATGTGCCCAGCAGAGGTCAGAAGAAGTCACTAAAAGCACTAAGGTCTATATTAACCCCTGTTACTGGTATCATAGTTTTACGCAATTCCTATTGTCCATGTAACTTATTAAGATTGAATCAGGCATAAAGGTACGTATTTTTCTTGAAATATTAAAGCATAGGTAAATTTTCTGTTTGGGGAATGTAAACCATTTCCCAACTGGTTAATGTCTTATGAGCAAAGATAAATTTTCTGAAGGAGGTGATAGTAAGGCCACCTTTATACTAGGAGTAAATGTAAACAAATAAATTTGCTACAGAAATTTCCATTTTATCAAAACTCTCTTTATAATGAATTCTTAAACCCTACTAGTGATCTGTTTATTTAAAAAAATATTTACCTCAACAGGATTCTTTTCATTCGTTTATTTTTTTCAGTTTGAGCTATTACATTGTGTAAGTTTAGGATGTATGAAAAAGAATTGATACATGTATACTTGTGAACTGATTACCTCAATAAGATCAGTTAACACATCCATCACCTCTTCCAGTCACAATTTGAAAAATTATTGTTTGAGCAATGTTTTTTCTTTCTCCTAGTCTCATAAGAAATTACTTGGGAAATATACCATTATAGAGAAAGAGATTTCTTTTTACTTTTTTTTTAAGATTTATTTTATTTCTTTATGCACACAAGAACTGGGGTGTAGGCCAAAAGTGTGGGGGGGGTGCGAGAGGATTCACCAGAGAAACAGTAGGAAACAGAACAGGCAGATATACTGAAATACACTGCTCTGGGGAGCAGCGGGCAAGACAGGAGAGGTCTGCTGCACCATGTGGGTTATTAGCTCCCCAGCCTGGGACTGAACTCATGTTGCAGTAGCTGGCGATAGCTTGATAGCGCTGAGACTTTAATCCCTGTGCCCAGAGATAGGGATTTCTAATAAATATGATAAGGATTGTTTTTAGGCAGACACTGGAGGATGGGTTTAAATGTGTGTTGAATTGAAGGATTTGGGATTTGGAGAAAGCTTGCAGAGAAGCCCATCCCAGTTGTTTGAAGATCCTGTAGCAGAGTCTGGGGTTAAAAATTTGAGATCTGGGTAAGACATCATATCTACAAAAATGAAGATAGTGATAAAACCACTAGGATTGTTGTGAGGATTAAGTGAGGCCACACCTGTAAAACATTTAACAAAGCTCCTGCCACATGCCAAATGATCAATGGCAAGAGCCATTGTCGTAGGGTTAGTGATTTTAGGAAAAACCAACAGGGAAAAAAATCACAAGATCTCTTTTTGACTCTCCCAGACTAGATCCCTGATGTGCTTCAGCCACAGTGGCTGATTGGCCCCAGGCTGGAGGCCTGGCCTGCTAACTGGCCACATCCTGCCTTGGGCACCAGAGGCCCTTGAATGCCCACTGCCCATCACACCTGCTGCCAGCCCACTGACCACAGTCTTGCCTTTCTGTGGAACAGGGACCACGGCACCTTTCCCCTCCGGAACTTCACCCACAGGGCCCAAGCCTGTGCTGCAACCCTGACTCCCTGCTCAGAGGTCACTGTTCCTCCCAGGTAACACACACTTAATTTTCTTTAATAAAACACTAAATTCACTCTTGACCAAAAAATACTGGTCAAGTCCCATTGTGACAAGAATTTCTCAAATTGTGAGTGAAGGAGGTGATGGATTGTTAACTGATCTTATTGAGGTGATCAGTTCACAAGTATACGTGGACCAATTCTTCACGTTATACATTATATCATACACGTAATAATTAATTATACACGTTATAATTACAGCTCAATTATATCAGTTAGTGACAGTAATAGCATTACTGATTTTCCCTGCTGCTGTGACCGAGACCCTCCAGGATGAGGCCTGGGCTCATCTCTCCTGCCATCCTAGGCCCATGGCCCAGTTGATGCTGTTTTTTGAAATTGATGCGTTTGGAGAGTGGGGTCCTTGGGTTCACTCTGGGAAAGTTTTCACCAGAGCTCCCCTTTCAAAGGCACGTGGCAAGTTTCCCAAGCAGTTTTCTCCATGACGCAGAGACATTAGTTACATTTAAAGAACAGGTTTATTAGGGAAAGGGACAGAAGAATAAAGGACACTTGCATAGACACAAGCGGGCAGAAAGGGCTGCCCCGAAAGGGACAGGTTTGCTGAGAGAGGCCTGCATGGTTGCAGGCAGGAGGGCAGCCCTGAGGAGAGCTGCCCCTGCTGAGGGAGGCCAGTGAAGAGAAACCCCGGCATGGGACAGGTCACGGGCAGGCAGGAAGGCCGCTGCCCTGAGGAGGGAGAGTGAGTTGGTGAAAAAGAGCACCTGCACAGGTACAGGTGGGCAGAAGGACAGCTGCCCCAGCCAGTGCAGAGATTGCCCTGAAACAGTCTTCTCTTTGGGAGGGGCTCATTCCTTTGTGGAGTGGTTTGTTTGTTGTTGTTTTTGAATAATGATGTAGAATTTGAAAGGAGCCAGAGATTCTACCATGGCCCTCAATCTCCACATCTTTACCTCTGGTCTGTGCTCTTGACACTCCCTACAGCAGTCTGACACCTGCTTGGAATGGTTGTGTTAATCCCTCTACCCTCATCTCCAGCTCTTGGCAGTGTGTGAGCCAGGTTCTAGTCTTGTGATGCCTCCTTTAGGTTTTCTAGTCTTTCCTTCATCACAGTCAGAGAGGAGGGGCTGGGTTATGTGAAGGGACGAGCAAGAGCCTGGGGACCAAAAATTGCAGGGGCACCTCTGATGTCCTCAGAAGAGAGGAAGCTATGTGGGGCTGTGCTTCTATGAGAAGTGGGTAAGCAGGGGGCGATTAGAGGCTGGGGGGGTGGGGGGATGGGGCATGGGCTCCAGTTGGGGATCACAGGGGAACGAGTGGACTGGATACAACATCCTGGGTGGTCAGGCAGGTGTGGGTGGAACAAGGACTGGCAGAAGCAGGATCAACCTGTAACAGGGTGGTCCCCAGGAAAAAGGGAGTGTTCCATGTTCCCTGCCCCACCCAAGGGAGGGTGGAGATGAGCAGGAGAGATAAGAAGCTGGAGAAGAAGCAGAGAGGAGAGTGGAGAAGGAAGGAAGCAGGATGGAGAGCCAGAAGAGGCCCAAGGAGCAGAGAGACATGTAAAGAAGCTGCACTGGTCTGGACTGATTGAAGCAAATGTGGGTGAGAGACCCGTGGGGAGGTGACAATGGCAACGTTGATCTTGATTTTGATTTTGCTCTTTACCTCACAGACTTGTCTAACAGTGCCTGACACTTTTCTATGGGTCCCTGATGGAAGGTGCTTTAGACTTGTGACAGGTTTTTGGGCCTTGCTTTGGGCCAATCCATTTGGGTGGACTTTTACCCACGACGGGATGGGTAACATTGGGTGCTTGATTTAAAAACTATATTCTCTGTCTTTTCTGTATTATACACTAATTGTATTAAAGTTTCTTTCCATTAAAGGTCTTCTATGTTTTGTCTTGATGTGGCAGATGGCAGAACCTATTTAGAGTGGGCAGGTTTGGGGGTTCTGGGGTGCCCCTCTCCCTGTACTGTAGCAAACCTACCCACATGTGAGAGATCATGCCAAGGACCCCGCCAGTCACTGAGACACCTCCTGATGCTCGAAATCGAAGAGTCAAAGCCAAACAGGCTGATCACAGCCAGAACTCCCTGGAAAAGGTTTAAGTTCTGAGGGTTTCTGTTTGCGCAAAAGAAAGTGGAAGGAAGTGTTGATTCAGATAGAAACTTTCAGCTTCCGTCTGCAGATGACTGGATGCTAATTTTGCCTCTGATCATCGCCTTGCCTAGACCTAGTCACGTTCTTTACTCTTCCGGGCCTTGCTTTAGGAGCTCTGGAGTGAGGTCGTCAACCCCACCCCCCACCTTGAGAAATGGGGGGCAGTAACAAGTGTAATTTGGGATGGCTGGTACTTGTCATCCCCATACCCCAAACAGAACACAGCAGACATGTAATATAAGATGCTCTTATAAAACAAAGACTTTACACCCAATAGGATGGTTACTGTAAACACATACACACACACACACACAGAGAGAGAGAGAGAGAGAGAGAGAAAATAACAAGTGCTGGTGAAGATGTGGAGAAATGGGAACCTCTGGATGTACACTGTTGAAAGTATAGCTGCTGTGGAAAATTTTTTTGGATCCCCCCCAAATTAAAAATAGAATTATTATATCATGCAGCAACTTCAATTCTCAGTATACACCTGAAAGATTGAGGGAGAAGGAGAGATTTGCCCACCCACTTCTTAGCAAGATTGGTCACAACAGGCCAAAGAAGGAAGCAACCCAACTATCCAACAATGAATGAAATGACCAGCAAAATATAGTCTGTATATACAATGGAGTATTATTTAGCCTTTGAAAAGAAGGAAATTCTGACATAGGCTATAACATGGGTGACTCTGGAAGACACTCTGCTAAGTGAAGCCAGCCACTGAAAGACAAACGTCATAGGACTTTATATATATAAATTTATATATTTATAAAAGATAATGAAAGTAGTACTGAAAGTAGGACCATGGTTGCCAGGGGCTGACAAAGAGTGAGGTTTGGAGTTATTGTTCAATGGGTATAGAATTTCCATTTCACAGGATGAGAGGCATTACGGAGTGATGGTGGAAATGGTTGAACAATAACATGTGAATGTAATTAACATTACCGAACTGTAGGCATAAAAATGGTTAAGATGGTCAATTATATGTTATGTAATATTTTTCCACAATAAAAAATAATGGAAAAAATAACATGACAACAAAAATATCTAGTTTCTATCTTGATGGAAAACCTCTTTGGGAAGTGTTGATACTAAATATTGTATTTTTAATAACTTTCATAATAGCTGTTACTTACTTAGAGAAATTTTGTAGAGAACCATAAGGATAGTAATGCTGTTCTTCCTATTTTGCAGACAAGAAAACTGAGCCTTAGAGAGATGAAGCAATATGCCTCAGTGTAGGTAGAGAATAAACATGCCTCCCAGGTTCACATGACTGGAGCTCTTAAATCCCTATTTCTCTTACAATGAAAGCCCAGCTTTTCTCACCTTATTTCAGAGGTACTGGTGGTCTGGAGATTCCTCCAGCAATTCTGCTGCAGGACCTTTGCAGATGCTGCATTTACCACCTAGAATACAATTTCCCCAGATATTTACATGTCTCCTCCATCCCCACTTCCCTCAGGTCTCAGTCCACCTGTCACCTAATTATGAGGTCTTTCCCCTACATAGCCTCCTCTCATCCCCTTTCCTCAATCTGGTGAATTTCTATCCCTTACTGGCTTGACTGTTCTTTGCCTGTGTCCCTCACTAGGACTGAAGTCCCTTTGTTTAGTCCACACCTGTATCTCCAGCATCAGCGATAAGTGAGTGGCTGCTGATTAGCATGGCTGGTGGGCAGAAGGGCAACAGATTAGATGCCAGGATCTGGGGGAAGCTGCCTCCAAGTCCTCATTTAACTGTAAAGACCTGATTCAAGAATCTCAGTTCAACAGTAACAATGACAGACACCACCCTGCTCCTCTAACCCATTCCATTCTTATCAGAAGCTTGACTTGCTTCCTGCCCCAGCCCCAAGCAAATATCTCCTCTTTGGGCCTTTTCTCCAAATTCTCTGAATGGCAAAGTAGTAAATAAAGGTTAGCTAACTGTGGTTGGGGGATGGAATTGAAGGTGGGGATGGGAATGACAAAAGTCAGGTTTTCTGGAGACGGAAAGAAGTCTATAAACACTCCCGTCTTATTCCAGAAAGTCCTCCAGGATCTCTAACTTCTTTATTCCAGCTAGCTGGTTTATTTTTGAGGAAGAAACTTACTTCTGGCTGATCTATTGAAGTTAGCTTTTTCAGACTTGGGCCTGATGGCCTACACCACCACTCCCTCTTATATTATGCCCACATGCCCTTCCTCAAGGGCTAGAGAGCTGACCTTTCTTCCTCTTGGCCCCAGGAGAAGCATAACCTCTGGCAGATAGCGGGTCCTCATAAACATTCCAGAAAGGAAAAGAGGAGATGGGAAGGTAACCAAAGACAAATGCAAGGGATTTCACATCTTGAGGACTGGCACGAACTCATTTCAGATTGGCGCTGTGTATTTTCTTGGTTACAAATGCCAGAGCTAGCCCGGAGTCCCAAAGGTCACTGCATTGTATTTAGGCTCAAAACCAGCGATCCTTCGCCCTGCAAGGCCAGGGTTGCTGATAGCATGCTGCCCTGCAGCAGACCCTGCCGGCCCAGAGGCAACGCTTATTGCTGCCCCTTTCCCTCAGGCTGGCCCTGGAGTTGGGGGTAAGGAGTTAGTGTTCCTAGAGGGTGAGATGGGGCCTAAATAGTAGGGGAAGCCCTGCAGGTGAGTGAGAGCTGAAAGCCCAGATCAGAGAGTGTGACCTTACTTTCCCATGACTCACCTTTCTTCCACTTCTCCCTAGCTTCCTGGGAAGGACAGGGCCCCTACTGGGAAGGCTTCAGGACTGCCCAAAGGCTGAGGAGGTGGCGCATTCATCATACTCAGAAAGAACTTGGGTAACTCTCTGTTGCCCTTTTTTTTTTCTCTCCAGCGTTTGTTTCCTCCTCACCTGTGGAACTGGCCCACCTTCATTCCTAGCTCCACCGAACAGACAGGTTATCTGTGACCCAGTGACCCACCCCTCTCCACACAGCTCCCTCACTTGCTGGGTCACCATTCCATCCGGGTCTGGGTGGGGCTCCTGTGGGCAACTTCAGCCACACCTGCACTTTGAGATACCCTGGTGGAGGTGGAGGCAACTTTCTTAGTCTTGCAGACATCCCCTGGGTGTTCTACTTCGGTAGATCTTGAGAAACACTGAAGTCTGTTTTGGAAGCACCCCAAACCAAATAACCAAACTCAATTGAATAACCAAAATTCAAATATCAAACCTAAAATCAAATTCATGAGCATGTGGCCCCCTCCTACCTCTCGGGCCCAATTCCTGAGCTGCACACTGCACTTCCTGTGTTAGCTCTGCCTAGAACACCCTTCTCCACTCTTGCTGCCAGAGAGCTCTTTATTCATCAAGCCCAGTGAGGCTGGGTTTTCAGCCTGGGAAAATGTCTTCTATTGCCCTGCTATTTCTGATGGAGTTAGGTGTGTCCTCTCCTGTCCCCTCAGCTGTGTGTGCTTCCTACTTGGTCCAGACCCTGTAGGCTGGACCAATATCTTTTCACATCCTCATCCTTTGTTTTACTCCACTACACAGCTCCCACTTCCCCAGTGGCTGGGGGTTACCAGTCACAGTTCTGGCCAATGTGAAATACCCACAAGCCCATAGAGGATTTCTGGCAAGGTTTAGCTTTCCGGATCCCAGGGCTGCCCCTTCGTCTTCTTCCTGTGTGGTGGCAATGGCTCCATCTTGGCACTCAGGAGGAAAAGTCCTAAGAAATTGGTGCCCCCCCACTTTTAGGCAGGTTTTGGGGGTGAGGGGATCCCAGGAGCTGAGATCCAGCTATCTTATGGCAAGACATCAGAAGCTACTCATTGTCTGGGAGTTGATGATTTGTAGAGTTGATCACTCACTTAAAAGTTTTTCAATGGTGTTCCATGGTGTCTGGGATAAAGCCCAAGCAAAATTTAAGTTTCTGGCTTGCTCTGGGGGCCCTAAAGGACCTCTCCTATCACTCAGGCTTATCTGCATCAATTCCACTTCCACCAACTTCATTCTGTCATAAGGCCCACACCCTCACACCGTCCTGATGTCCCCTCTGCTGGGAATACCTGTCTCCACCTGACTAACTCCTACCCGTCTGTCAGAACTCACTGCCTCTGCAAAGCTGTTCCTGGTGACATGTCCAAAAAAGATGGAGAAGTCAGAATGCCCCCAAATGGGGTGTGGAATACATGATTGCACACCATAAAGTGAAATAAAAATGGAGACACAAATTTTCTTATTTCTTTATGAATCAGTTAAAAATAATAATTAAAAAAATAAAGATAATTATGTTCATAGTGAAATATTCAAGTGTGCACAGTGAAGAGTAAGTGTCTCTCGTCTTCCTGGTGCCGGTCTTCACTGAGACACCCATGGTTGGCATTTTCTAGGAATGTTCCACACATATATAGGTATACATACATGTGTGTGTGAGTGTGTGTAAATTAGAATGAGAAGGGATATGAAATATACTTAAGATGTGACTCCTGCTGCTGAAAAGATCACAATCATCTTGGGAAAGTAGGTCAGCCCCAACCCAACCTAATGCTGCTAACCAGCAGCCTGAAGCAGTACATGGGAACCTGGTTGTCATCCCTCACTCAAAGGATGAGAGCCAGATCTGAGAGCCAGATTCAAGCCCCAAACTGGGCTCCTTTGATAAGCCATACATGAATCATAAGGAGGGGGGATGAACCCATAAGTAGAATCAAGATATACTTTCCAAACCCCAGTCCCAATAGATAGCTTGAATACATTTATTTTAATCCTTGTATTAAAGAGTTCTGATCCTTGGGCTTTTAAAATTGGGATATATGTGAGTCTGGGATTGGAAACCAGAACTGACACAAAGCAATAAAGTGAATCATCCATCAAGCTTTTTTGCTTGAAATATAGCTACCAATTATTATAGGAAAAGCGAACAAATAAAAAAACACTCCATTAAGCTGAAGCACTGTAGGGGCCTCCCTGGTGGTGTAACGGGTTAAGTCTCAACCCTATGAAGCTATCCAGAGCCACTGCAGCAAGAGTTCGATCCCTGGCCAGGGAGCTTCTCGCATGGTGCAGCAGACCTTTCCTGTCTCACCCACTGCTCTCTTCAGCAGTGTATTTCAGTCAATCTGCCTATTCTGCTTCCTATTCTCTCTCTGGTGAATCCTCTTATCCACCTCCATACCTCTGGCCTACACCCCAGCTTATACGCAATAAATAAATAAATCTTTTTTTAAAAATTAAAAAATAAACTGAAGCGCTGTAATGAGACTTAGGTTCTGAGAACAGGAATCAGGTTAAAATGTGTTCTCTCAGATTCATACCTCTACTAGACCGTTGGTCAAATGAGGAAACCCAGAGAAGTAAGGTAATTTATCTAAGGTCACTGGGTTAGGTTTGACTAAAGCATGTGATTCTACTCTGAGTTTGGTGTGCTTTCCACGACACTGCCTTCCCCCACGCCAAAGTGGGAGGGGAAAGGAAGCCTGCAAAGGGACAATGTGCCTATGTTAATACATTCCAAGGCCCCTTTGTCTTACTTTAAGTGAGAACTGATGAGAACGTCAGGCTTGAAAGAACAGTTCATGGACTCACTACAGCATCACTGTAGCCATAGTTCCTGGCTATCAGCCATAGAGCTAAATGACTGAATTAAGCAGAAAATGTCTCAAAAGTTTAATGGGCGACTCACAGAACCATCAGGAGGCCCGAGAACTAGACTCAAAGCCACATAGTCAAGGACTTTGCTGCGCATGGAGGCTTCACATGCCACAGCCACCTCTGCCGTCCCTGCCGTGCCAGGGCACACATTCTCTGGGGTCTCTGGTTGCCCAGACTACCCCAGCTCCCATCAGAGTCTGACACAGGCCCCTCTGGATGGAGATTCTAGGTCTCACACCCAGGTTCTAGTTGCAAAGGGGAGGATGGGATAAGGGAAATCTAGCATTTTAAATTTCTCAAATAAGAGGTAGATGCCACCCCCTCATAAACCACCAAGTGCAGAGTCCTCCAAACATAAGAAAGGGATCCGAATGCTGGTGGCAGATGAAAAAAAGAAAATGACCTGGTCCACTTATTGGAACTGGGGCATGAAGAAGACAGGATGAATCTTCATCCTAGCAAGGGAGAGGAGAGCCCGCAGCCCTCCTGGGGATGAGAGGGTCTATCCAGTCAGTGCAGGAACGTGATGAGCGAGATGTAACTCTACTGTCCCCACTGCCACAGGGCAGGAGTTGCCAAATGAAAGTCACATGCTTGGGGAAATTGCAAACACAGGAAAGGAAATTGAGCAATCCCAGGAGAAATGAAGCCTAAATATGTCCAGGGAGGAAGGGAAGGCTCATTTTCTTCCCGCTTTGGTTGAGAGATCATCAGAGTGGGGAAGAGGAGAAAAAGAGGCTAACTCATAATAAGCACTTATTATCTTCGAGTACCGGGCAGGCACTGGACTCTCCTTTAACACAGAGAAAGGAAGCAACTAGGAGCAAGAAAGGGAACCAGATCAAGCCTGATAAATTGGAGGAGGGGAAGGGGACCGGAAAAGTCTTCTTTTCACTTATTTCAAACTTTAGTGTCAGACTCTCCTGGTCTTTCTCCCCTCTGCCAGCCTCTTTTGGGAAGAGGAGGTAGGTGAGTTGGGGGCAAACTTGAGTTGGGGTAGAGCTGGCTGGATTGGCAAAGAGCCTACACCTCGCCTCCTGCTTTTCTTTTGGTGGAGTCTCCCTACTAGTTGGCCAGCTGCCAGAATGGTTGTTAAAGGAGTCAACCTGGGAACTTTCCAACTTCTTATGACCAGGCAGGTGGTCTAAATCTACATGTGGTATTAGGAGGTGGGTTGTTGCTTAGTTCACCTAAAGCCACAGCCTTGATTCTGGCCTTCCTCTGCCAGGAAGTGAATGCCATCCACATCTGCTTTATGCCTTTATATCTCAGTAGCCCAGAATTTATTTATTTATTTTTAAAAATTATTTATCTATGCATAGAAGATAGGCCAGAGGTACGGGGTGGGGGCGAGGTGATAGGATTCACCAGAGAGAGTGGGGGAGCAGAACAGGTGAAGCTACTGGGCTCAGTAGGCAAGACAGGAGAGGTCTGCTGTGCCAGGTAGGTCAGCTCCTTGGTTGGGGATCAAACTCATGTTGCAGTGGCTGCGGATAGCCTGATAGCATTGAGACTTTAACCCCTGAACCACCAGGCATGCCCAGTAACTCAGAATTTAGACCAAGAAAAGAGATGTTTTTCACTAACACCACTGCCTCCCCCCAAATTCCACCAGAAATTTCTGTTTTAAAAAATGAGCTACTTGAATTTAAGTAGCAAACATGATGAGATCATCTTACCTTCTTATAGAGATACCACTAAAGCAATAGAGAAGGAATTAAAACAAATCAAGAAACCCTAGAACTAAGAGAATAGGGAAGAGTTCTGTGAAGAAATTTCAAGATTCATGAGGCGCTTTTCTCAGGGACCCCAACCTGGGCTGCATTTGCACCAAGGCCGTGAAGAAGGCAGCCTGGGCTGGCACATCGGAAGTGCTGGGCTGGCACGACTCCCACACCAACAAGCTCGTTTGTGAGGCGATGACCACTGTCCCCAGCAAGAAGCTCTGCAATGAGATAGCAGACTCTTCACACATCTAATGAAGCAGATTCAGAGCGGCACCTCCATCAAGCTTTAGGAGGAGAGAGCCAGAGGTAAGACAGTGGCATGCTGAGGTCTCGGCTCTGGGTCAGGAGATGGCTAAAGCAGATCCTGACACTGGAAATGCTGAAGCTCTTGGACTTTGGCATCCTGTTCAACCTGAGGTCACCAAGCCCACAGCTGGGGTGAATTTCAAAACACCACGTGGAGCCTCGTGGATCTTTCTGACGCGCTGCTGTATTTGCAATAAACTGTGGGCACCAATAACAAAGATGTTAAGGGGAAGGGCAGTGCAGAGGAAAGTAAACATGAAGGTACCTGCAGAGGGAGGTATGGGTGAGAATCAGGTGATTTTCCCCTCTGACCTCTTAGGAGTCAAGGCTATGAGGTTCAGTACAGGGAGGTTGAGTAAACACAGGGGAATTAATGGAAAGTTTGTGGAGCCTCCCCTACCTCTAGAATTTAGGCTCAGTTAAAAGACTAGAATTAGTTGAGGGCAATCATGAAAACATAGGGTGGAAAGCAGGGGGACTGAATGTTTGACAAATGGTGGGACCCTTACCCCCCCTTTATCCCCATTCTTGTCTGTTCTACAGAGCCTGCAGCCATGTCACTACCCCTCAGATAGTATATTAGGGATATTCTCCTGGGAGACAAACACAACAATGAAAAACAAACAAACAAAAACAACATCCCCCCAAAAGCCCTTCATGTGCAGGTGTCAGGGAGTTTGGCAGGAAAAATCCAGATCCTTCCCAATTGAGCTAAGGAGATACATTCTGTGAACAAGGCCTGTCCCTGTATGTAGCCTCCAGCGAGTCATTTAATGCTGCATTCTTAACTATAAGCAGGGGACCAGAGCACACCGGACATTTATGAGACATCTCAAACATAAAGGAGAAAAGCCAAACAAAATGAGAAAAAAGACTCTCTGAGAAAACAGACCATATAGAAAAGAGGAAAACAATTTAAAAAGTTAATATATCAGCTAGATAAAGGAAGATCTAGCATTCATGCCATGAGATCAGGCTGCTCAAAAAAAAAGAGAGAGAGAGAGAAATCAAAGAACAAGGAAAAGTTCTTGAAAATTAAATATATGATGGAAGTAATAAAACAGTCCAAAGAATAATTGGAAGTAAAATCAAGAAAATCTTCTAGAAAGCAGAACAAAAAGAAAAAGAGATGGAAAGAGGGGAGAAAAGATATTTGAGGGACCAACCAAATATCTGAAAGCTCCCATCTGCTGAAGAGCACCAGGGAAGTCTGGCCCTGGCTTTTGAGGGGAGGGACACACAGACGTTCTAGTCCTCCTGAAAATGGGGGACCTGTCAGAGTAGAGGCGGCCTGTGCATTATGAGAGGGAGTGAGGAAAGGAATGCTGAATAGAGGCTGTAGAAGTCAGCTTAAATTATGGGGCTAGCACTCTATGCCTCATTGTAAATGTTATTTTAAATGTTATCATCTACTTTTTCTAACATGTAGTACATTAAATATTCACAAGTTGCAAAGCAAAAAGTCTTCCCATCCCCATGCCCTAACTCTCCACTTCCCCTAATTGGCCCCCCTGTCCTCCAATTTTCAGTAGTATTTTCCTTTAAGTCCACAGTCTCTCCAAATGCCATCAAGCTTATCAGCTAGTCTGCTTAAGGCACCCTAGGATTTGGGAACACTCTTGTCCCAGCAGTACCCCACCAAATCTGTATTTGCTTACTATTGCTGCATAACAGATTAACCCAGAATTTAGCGGCTTAACAAGCAATAAATATTTATTAGCTCAAGCACTTGCCGTGGGTCCAGAATGTTAAGGTTTGTCTTAGCAGGTGGTTTTCTCTCTGGGTCTCTGATTGCAGTCAAATGTCGTCTGGGATCCCATCATTTGAAGGGCTGAGGGCTGAGGATCCACTTCTAAGCAGGCTGTGGGCAGCAGGCCTCTGTTCCTCATAGCTTGAATCTCTCCGCAGGGCTGCTTGACACATCCGTGAATGATCCCAGAGTGAACAAGACAAAGTCACTGAGTCTTGTGCCCTTGCTTTGAAAGTCACACTCCATCATTTCTGCAGTGTCCATTTAGTGTGACTAACAAGTTAGCACAACGCAGCCTGCTCGGGGTGCGATTGCCAGGAGCCTAGAATCTCTGGATTGTGGAGCCTGACGACTGTCCCTTGCTCAGAAGCACACAAAGCCACTGATCTCTTAGTACTTTCCGAAGATGTTTTATTCAGACGACAGTAGTTTCAAATATACATGTTTGTCTACTTCTTCTAGAGAGATGGAAGCTTACTGCACCTTCTCTTCTTCTTTTTTCACTTAAAAATACATCTTGGTGATGATTCCATATCTGTATTTAACGCAAACGTAATTCTTTTTTCTTTTTTAAAGATTTATTTATTTTTGCATACAAGCTGGGGTTTAGGCCAGAGGTATGGGGGGATGAGAGGATTCACCAGAGACAGAGTGGGGAGCAAAACAGGCAGATCGACTGAAAAACACTGCTGAGGGGAGCAGCAGAGAGGCAGGAGAGGTCTGCTGCGCCATGTGGGAGGCTCCCTGGCAAGGATCGAACTCATGCTGCAGTGGCTCTGGATAGCTTCATGGTCCTGCGTTTAACCCGTTGCACCACCAGGGAGGCCCCAAACTTAATTCTTTTTAAAAGTTGCATAGTGTTCCACAGTATGAATGAAGCACAATTAATTTAACTAGTTCTCCATGTTGGGATATATAGACTGTTTTAATTTTTTTAAGATTTATTTATGCATACAAGAACTGGGGTGTAGGCCAGAGGTGTGGGGTGGTGAGAGGATTCACCAGAGACAGAGTGGGGAGCAGAACTGGAGAATCTACTGAAATACACTGCTGAGGGGAGCAGTGGGCAAGACAGGAGAGTTCTGCTGTGCCATGTGGGAAGCTCCCTGGCTGGGGATCGAACTCATGCTGCAGTGGCCACGGATAGATTCATAGGCTGAGACTTAACCCTTTGAGCCACCAGGAAGGCCCTAAACTGATTTAATGTTTTAGAGTAGCATCTGGCTCAAGCTCTATACTAATCCTGCAACTTTAGGCAAGTTACTTAACTTCTT
The DNA here is from genome assembly GCA_004024925.1 of Scalopus aquaticus. Lineage (NCBI taxonomy): Eukaryota > Metazoa > Chordata > Mammalia > Eulipotyphla > Talpidae > Scalopus > Scalopus aquaticus. The sequence continues at coordinate 18,924 of PVIJ01019143.1, forward strand.
TGAACTTGAGTCTCATCATTTGTAAAACAGGAATAAGAATCCCTCTGGCACCTCACAAGATCATTGGGAGGATTAAATGAGATCAATATGGAAAGCAGCCAGCAGAGTCTTGTGGGGCAGAAACTGATCAATGTTTGTTCTCTTGCTTCTCCTGTTATGACTCCCCAGAGCTGGCCCTGCCCTGGGAGATGCTTTCCTCTTTCCAGTTGGTATCCAGCGTCACTTCCTGGGGCAGCAGTGGAAGAAAGGGTGCCAGCATCCTATACCAGAGAACCTCCTGAGGATTCTCTCTGACAGCTTCTCCTGCCCTCATGTTGTCACACTCTAAATTAGCCACAGGGCCAGCCCGGGCTGATTGCCTTCCTTGGCACAGACCTAGTTGGCAAGGACTGCAGAGAAATGTCAGGTCTGGGCATCCCTTGGATGTTACCGCAGAATAAACACGAGTTTGCTGGCTTGGTGGAATGTGGTCAACAGGAAAATAAACTGATTAAAGGCAAATAGGAGAGAAATTCCTGCCAGGGGAACAGGAAGAGGACTGGCTGCTGACTCTTTGGGAGTTATAGTTTCATTTATGTATTTTTTACTTTTTAAATTTTATATATAAGACCACTATTGATATATAATTCATATTCCATGAAATTCAACTGTGTGAAGTTTATAATTCAATGGTATTTACTATATTCAAGAGTTATGTAAACAAGTGACTATCAATTTTTGAACATTTTCATCACTCCTAAAAGAAACCCTATACCTTTTAACAGTCACTCTCCCATTCTCATGCCTACTGCTTTAGTCCACAGCAACCACTGATGTACTTTCTGTCTCTGGACTTGCCTATTCTGGACATTTCCTATAAATGGGATCCTATAAAATGCATTTTCATGTGATTGGCTTCATTCACTTAAGCCTACTATTTTCAACATTCATCTATGTTATATCATTGTCAGTGCTGCACTCCATTTTCATTGCCAAATAACATTCTACCATGTGTACATACCACATTTCGTTTATCCATTCATCAGTTGTGGACTTTTGGGTTATTTCTGCTTTTTGGCTATTATGAATAAAACCACATGAACATTTATGTACAAGTTTTTGTGTGGACAATTTTTCCTTTCTCTTGGGTCTATAGTGAGGAATGGAATTGCTGATTGATTTGGTAACTCTATGTTTACCAGATTGGGGGAAATGCCAAATTGTTTTCCAAAGTGACTGCACCATTTTACATTTCCAGAGCGCTGGATCCACAGCAGTATATTAGGGTTTCAGCTTCCACATCCTTGCCAGCACTTGTTATTTTATCTTTCCCATTCCAAACATCCTAGTGACTATGCAATAGTATCTTATTGTGGTTTTGATTTGCATTTCCCCCATGACTAATAAGGTTGAGCATCTTTTCACGTGCTCATTGGCTATTTATATATCTCCTTTAGAGAAATGTCTGTTCAGATCCTTTGTCCATTTTTTAAAAGACTTTATTTATTTATTTATTTATTTACACAAGAACTGGCGTCTAGGCCAAAGGTGGGGGGAGGGTAAGAGGACTCACCAGAGTCAGAACAGGCGGATCTGCTGAACAGGCGGATCTGCTGAAATACACTGCTGAGGGGAGCAGCGGGCAAGACGGGAGAGGTCTGCTGTGCCATGTGGGTCAACTCCCTGGCCTGGGATCTGGGATTGAACTCATGCCACAGTGGCTGGTGACACCTTGATAAGGCTGAGATTCTGACCCCTGAGCCTCCAGGGAGGCGACCCCCTTTGTCCATTTTTAATTAGGTATTTGTTATTTTTACTGTTCATTGCAAGAGTTCATTTTCTATTCTAGTGGATATCTTATTTTAAGTTTTTGAAATTACTGTTTTCTCAGTCATACACATAGCCACATTAAAGCAGCAGTGCATTTTAAGCTAAAGCATACAGATATATGGGTTTTCAAAGAATCAAATTATTTGCAAGCGGATACATTACGTGGACTTCAGAGACCTCTGGCATCCAGGGGATTCAACTAGCAACTTTAAAAGAATCTCTTCAATCTCAGTAAAGATATCTCCTTGACTTGTTTCTGTACCTTCCTTGAACAAAATGAAATATCACCTCAAATCCATAACCTTAGGGAAAGTGAATCTGCAGTCATCAGCAAAGTAGAGGTTAAGGTGTAATGAACACCATGACCCCAGAGAGTACTTCATTATTTCATTTCTTCTCATTTCATTTAAAAAAAAATTTATGCATATAAGCTGGGGTGTAGGCTAGAGGTGTGAGGGTGAGAGGATTCACCAGAGACAGAGTGGGGAACAGAACAGGCAGATCGACTGAAATACACTGCTGAGGGGAACAGCGGGCGAGACAGGAGAGTTCTGCTGTGCCATGTGGGGAGCTCCCTGGCTGGGGATCAAACTCATGCTGCAGTGGCTGCGGATAGCTTCATAGTGCTGAGACTTAACGTGTTGTACCACCAGGGAGGCCCTCTTCTCATTTCATTTAAAAAAACATTTAATTAGAACTTCCAATATGTCACATATAGAGATTCAAAAACAAGTGATGGAGGGAGAAATAGACACACAGGCAAAAGATTTTTCAATACCAAGGAAACAAAGACATGTCCAAAGCATGCTGGTATTGTGGGAGAAAAAACCGCCTCTTTTGAAAGTAGAGGTAATGGTGAGAAGTGGGTTACGGTGGTTTTCTGGAGGAGATATTTACACAAGCATATTGGTATGCTCTTGTTCGGTGAACAAGGAGAGTTAATGTCCTGTGCAAAATCATAGAGGTTTAAACAGGAAGGTGAACTCCTCTTGTACCTTCCTAATAAATGACATTTAAGTTAATTAATGAATTCCCATTGGGCAATCTGATTACAGTTTGCCTTTAGGTTCATAGTAGGTATGTTGAGTAGAAAGACAGGAATAAAAGCAGAAAGGGACTTACTAAGAGTTCATTTTTATTCCTTAGTTCTCATAGTCCACACGGGCCTGATCCAGCCATACACAAACTCAGATGATGCATGTTTCTTCCTCTGGTGGACTCAGCAAGAGGGATCAGTATCTGTGGATAGCGGTGGCTATGACACCAAAGAGAGGATTGGTGAGAGTGGGAGGGAGGGGACCCGGAAGACATACTCTGTTTGTTCTGTACCTCTGTTTGTCCTTACATCTTACCTAATGTCCACTTGTAATGAGTAACTAAATGAATGACGTGAAAAGCTGAAGCTTGGTGTAAAACAGCTACTCTTCTTCAGTCCTAAGTGCCAAAACACATCCCATTGCCCCTGGGCCCTTGTCCTGGGGAAGCTGGTAGAGGCCAGTCACACTTTTCCTAGAAGCTCCAGGCAAGCTGCCAGCTCGTTGTAAATTTAATCTTGCTGCCCTGGTCTGGGTTTGACCTGTTAACCCTGGTGTATATTGCAGTATCAGTCAAAAAGTTCCCTGATGCAAACCACCGAAAGGTCCACTCAAAATGACTTAAATGATAAAGATATCGTCACACATAACAAGAATTCTGGAGATCAGGTGATTCCAGAGGTAGTTAATTTACCAGCAAAACTGGTCATCAAGGCCTGAATTGTTCTTGTCATTCTATCTTCACTGTGCTGGCTTGTCTTCTTAGGCCAGCTGCCCTCAGGGTTCTAAGATAGCTGCTTCACTTTATAGTGACTGGAGTTATAAAGGGTTATTTCTAGCCATTCACATTTTTTCAGGAGCAAAAAACCTTTCCAAAAGCTCCCAGTCAACTTCCCCTCACATCTTAATGCCTGGGATGGCTTCATATTGCCTTATCTGTCAATCACAGGCAAAGGGACCAGATAATCATGATTGACTTAAAGTTCAAGCAATCAGGATTCAGTCCCTGGGGCTGGAAAGGAGGTCAGTGTCCCCTGATGCTAGAACCACCTGATGCCCAATTAAAGCTGCGTTCTGTAGGGTAGATAACTAACAATGTTTAGCACACACAGGTCTCTGGTGGGCATTACCCATGCTTTGCAGGCTGCTGGAGGACAAACTCTTCCACTGAAGTTTATATACACACAAAGTTGATCTAATTCACTTCCAAGAGTTCTTTTTTTTCTTCCAACAATCATTGCTCTTTACTAGGAATTTTAGGTATCTTTTTTTATTTCTTGAATCTCTAGGTAATTGCTATATGAGGTGTTCTCCCAAGTCTGATTTCACATTTATGTTCTGTGGTGCCTTTATTTCCTTATATGTTTATTTGTGATGCCTTATTTCCTTATATGTTTAGTGATATTTTTTTTCAATTTTCTTCTAAGAGATCCTTAGAAATTTTTTCAGTTCAAAGATAAAAGTGAGTTCTTCCAGGGCCTCCCCGGTGGCACAGCGGGTTAAAGCACTGCACTGTGCAGCTGTCGGCAGCGGCGACAAGAGTTCGATGCCTGACTGGGGAGATTCCGACATGGCGCATCACACTTCTCCTGCCTCTCCCGCTCTTCCCCTCAGCTATTTATTTCCATCGATCTGCCTGTTCTACTCCCTACTCTGTCTCTGGTGAATCTTCTCACTGCCCCAAGCCTCTGGCCTGCACCCCAGCTTGTATGCATTAAAAAAAAAAAAAATGAGTTCTTCCAGAAAGGATCCATTCTTGTTTCTATTAGGCCCTGAAGAAACAAGAAACCAGGGACTACTGTATGCCCTCAGTTTGACATGTTTAAGTTCAGTCTGCCACCATGTGTGAGATTTAAGCTTGCATTTAATATTTCTTGGGGTGGCCTCCCTGGTGATGCAACAGGTTAAGTCTCAGCACTATAAAGCTATCCACAGCCACTGCAGCATGGATTCAATCCCTGGCCAGGGACCTAACCCACATGGCGCAGCAGACCTCTTCTGCCTCACCCATTGCTCCCTCAGCAGTGTACTTCAGTCAATCCACCTGTTCTGCTCCCCACTCTGTCTCTGGTGAATCCTCTCACCCCTACACCTCTGGCCTACACCCCAATTCTTGTATGCATAAAGAAGTAAATCTTTAAAAAATATATTTCTTGGGGTTGTGGGTAAGTAAGGTGCTCCCCACTGTGTTCAGTGCCAAGATTTATGAAAGGCCATTTTCTAGGACCTCATATTTGTAAGGGGATCACCTGTTAAAATCTTCACATTCTGTAGACCTCAGGGTCTTGGTAGGCCATGAAAGATTAGTTGTTCATAGATATGTGGCTTTAATTCGGGGTATTCTATTCGGTTCCATTGGTCTTTCTCACACAACTCAACAAAAAAAAAGCCAATAACCCAATCAAAAAATGGGCAGAAGAGCTCAAAAGGCACTTCTCCAAAGAAGAAAAGCAAATGGCCAACAGATACATGAAAAAATGCTCAACATCACTTATAATCAAGGAAATGCAAATCAAAACCACTATGAGATACCACCTCACACCTGTGAGGATGGCACACATT
>PVIJ01019144.1:0-24331 GCA_004024925.1 Scalopus aquaticus
CAGCGGGCGAGGCAGGAGAGGTCTGCTGCGCCATGTGGGAAGCTCCCTGGCCGGGGAGCGAACTCATGCTGCAGTGGCTGAGGATAGTTTCATAGTGCTGAGACTTAACCCCTTGCGCCACCAGGGATTCTTGTGTCCAGCAATTCTTTTAATACTGCATTCAATTTTGTGTTTATTTATCCTCCTCTCTCACTGGATTATAAGATACTTGAAAGCAAGTCTTTATCTTCCCTGTTATTCTTTAGGATATAATGAATGAATATGGGTGGGTTGAATGAATATAATATGAATGGATGAGTGAGTCTTGGTTAAGCCTCTCTACAACTTGATGGGTAGATATCACGATGTCCATTTTACAGACGGGGAAACTGAAGCTCCGTGGGCCGAGCCACACACTAAGAACAACACCTGTATGTGACAGGCAGACCTCTATGCTCGCTTCTCACCTCATTTCCTCCTCACCACCCTGACTGAGAGCAGAACTATTACTGTTCACACTCATAAACCACGATGGAGACACAGAGATTCAGCCCCTTCTGCTATGTGCTCTTTAGCAAGTTGGTTTGGTCTCCAGGGACACTTGCACCTTTTCTCCCTTATAATCGAGATGCCCTGAGTCACGCCAAACACTGACCGGGCCCACTGCAGGGAGGGAGCGGTCAGGGCCCGGCCGCGGGTGCCTCGGCCTGGGGCTTTGTCTTCCTTACAGACCAAGTTCTACTCAGACGCTGTCTAATGAAAACTGCCGGGGCGTGTTTGCGTGTTTAGAATTGCTGCCCCCCAGAACGGCAACCCCCCCTGTGTCCTTGGGAGTGTCCCCTGCCCCCAGGGGCCCCTACCTTGCACGGCCAGCTCGGCGCTGGCATAGATGGTGCCGTGCTTGTTCTCCGCCACACACTGGTACATGCCCGAGTCCTCCAGGCTCAGTTTGGAGAAGCGCAGGTCCCCAGCCAGCACCTCCACGCGTGTCTGAGAAGAGTCGGCCCGGGGGAGGGGGGGCAGGGCATCAGAACTCCGGCAGGGCAGGTGGGTGGGCTGAGGGGGTGCTGGGGACTCGGCACCATTGAGGAGAGGCTCATCGGTCCAGTCCCAGCTCAGGGCGGCCGGGACTGTGAGATTGCCCAGGCCTCCCCACACACCACCAGAGACTGTAGCTTCTTTGGGGCTGAGCTGTGCTGAGCCCAGGCCTCTGCCTCTTCCCGTCAGGACTGGTTGGCCAGTCTGATGTGATTCTGGGATGAATGAAGCACCGAGAGCCACCCCCTGGCACCCTGATGCCACCTGTGCCGGGGTGGTCTGGGTGGTGAGGGAACCAGGTGACGTGGGGGAGGAGGTCCCAGGTGTCCTACCTGGGAGGCCAGAGGCTCCCCGTTCCGCAGCCAGCGCACTGTGGGCCGGGGCTTGCCGGCGGCTGCACAGCCCCAGCGCAGATTGGAGCCGATGTCGGCCTCTGTGTCGGAGATCACCTTGAGCCACTCAGGCTGGGCTGCGAGGGCAAGGAGAGGGGACTGCGGGTGAGCCTGAGTAGCCGGGCAGCCGCCAGCTCCTTGAAGGGCCCGTTGTGGGGATGCAGTTCCTGACAGAACCCGCAGAGGGCGTCCTCATAGTGGTGTGGGGAGGAAAGCAGGCCCAAGAAAGATGGCACTTGGCGCCAACAGTGACTGTTTTAGCAGCTTAACTCATTCTGCCAACTTCCTGCAACTCGGACTGAAGTTCTCAGCTGGCCACAGGGATGGGCCCTCCTGTCCCCACACCCAGCGTGATCCCGCCGCAAGAAGGCTTCAGCAGGGGCCCACCCGCACCGCTCCCTTCTGTGACTTCTGGGTGTGCGACCTCAGGGACAAGGGACGAAGAGGGGGAGAGGGGGCCCCAGCTCTGTACCCTGCACGATGATGCGCCCCTGCACGGTGTCCCGGCCCTTGGCGTTCTCAGCTTCACACTCGTAGGTGCCCTCGTCCTCGAAGCTGACGCTGGGGATGTGCAGGGCGGGCTCGGCTGTGACCCACTGGGGGGACAAGGAGCCGTCCGCCTTGCGCCACTTGATCCTCGGGACCGGGCTGTCAGGGGAAACGCCGGAGGGGGCAGGCTGAGCCGGGCAGGCTCCCCCGCGCCTGAAACTCCCACTCGTGCGCCCCCAGAGAGGCTGGCAGGTGGGCATGGGGAGGAGTGCAGGGGAGTCCGGGGCCCGGAAGCAGGAAGGAGCAGAGACCGGGAGGAGGGCGGGGCTCCTCCAGGTGGGCTCGGCACAGCAGGTGGGGTGCAGAAGCACCTCCCTCCGCACCTGCACCAGCTGAGACGCCAGTGGGTGACTTTCTGTGGGCTGTGCCCTGCAGCTGGCTCGCTCTCCCCGCCCCTGCAATGGCCACTCACCTCTTCTAGGGCTGCCTCCTCGGCAGTGGCCTGTGATCTGGGTCTTCAGGGCTCCCCTTCCTCCCTCCCCAATAAGGCTTTCAAAGGGGCCTCAGTTATTAGTAATCTGTGTGCAAAAATGGACTAAGGTGCCAGTGAGTCTTCAAGGGTGCTTCCGTGTGCTTTTAACGTGGGTTTCTGGAAGCCCAGTTAGTCTCCGCAGTGCAGGGGTATTGCTGAGCAACCGCAGAAGACATTGAGGGAAGAGGGGACCAATGTACAAATCATATTGCTTCATGCTACAAACATTTATTGAGCACCTGCTGTTTGCTTAGCCCTATTCCAGTGGGTCCTTCATCTGGGAGAGACTTAAAAAGATGACTGTTGCATCCAAAAAACACTTCCTCAGTGCCAGGCGCTTTCCACGCATTAACCCGGGTAACCTCACAGCCACCTCTGAAGCGCCCACTGTTATTAGCACGCCTGTGTGCGTGCGGGTAAGGTAGGAGGCGCGGGGTTGTGGCGTCAGGCAGAGGCTGGGTCTGGACTTTCTGCCACCTGCCTCCAGTCTTGCCCGCGCCTGTCGTGTGTTGCTGGGAGGACCCAGTATGTGCCAGGCAGCTGGCATGTGCGATGCTGCAGCTGAGAGTACCCCTGTGGGCCCACCTGAGGGGCTCCTGCCCTCCCCCTGGGTGCCCCGTGCCCCTGAGGGACGCAGAGAGGCTGTGCCTCTCCTCTGCCACCTACTTCCCGAAGGCGAAGCACTCCAGGGTGACCTGCTGCCCGACCAGCGCGTAGGTCTCTGCCGGGAGACGGGCCTTGATGTTGGGCGCGAAGAGCCTGGTGTCTGGGAGAGGAGGGTTTGCAGATCAGATGCAAAGGGCAGGCGCTCCTGCAAGCACCGTCTTGGCATGACTCTGCCCACAGTGCCTGGACCCCCTTTCCCCTTGGGGCCTGGGCCGAGGGGCTGAGGCCTGGCCGCAAGAGGAGCCAGGGTCCACCCTGGCCTGGGACCCCCAGCTGCTCTTCTCGGCCTCCAAGGGGAAGGCCCTTTCCCAGGGATATTCCCCCCCCCCCCCCGCTGGCCCTGACCCTCTGCAGCCAGGTTGAGCTGCGCGAACTTGCTGAAGACGCTCTTGGTGGAGAAGTCCATGTGGCTGGTGGCCAGGCAGGAGTAGTTGCCCAGGTCCGAGGCGTTGGTGCGGGCGATGTACAGGTTGCCTGTGGTCTGCGACACGAAGTGGCGGCCGTCGGTCGGGATGAAGTTGGGGAACTCGTTGAGGAGCCAGCGGTAGGACAAGCCTAGGACATCAGGGGGTGCTGGGTTAACACGGGGACTCTGCGTGGGACCCCAGCATGTGGTGGGGTGTGGCCACTCTGTCCTGCAAGCCTCGCCTCTGCACTGGGACTGGGGGCGGTGGGGGGAGCAGATCCTGGGGGACTATGCGACCTGGGCAACCACCTTCTGCTGGCAAAGGAGCCCCCGACCTTGGGGGACCTCCAGCCTGAAGGGGAGCAGGGTGCAGAGCTAGAAAATAGCAGCACTATGAAGTGTGCAGAGCTACTGCAGCACGAGTTCGGTACCTGGCCGGGGAGCTTCCCACACAGCGCAGCAGACCTCTCCTGCCTCGCCCGCTGCTCCCCTCTGCAGTGTACTTCTGTCCATCTGCCTGTTCTGCTCCCCGCCCTGTCTCTGTGAATCTTCTCACCACCCCACACCTCTGGCCTACACCCCAGCTTGTGTGCATAAATAAATAAATCTTAAAAAAAAAAAAGAAAATGGCAAAACCACAAAGGAAACAGCATCATCTAGAGTTGGGGGCCCTGGCAGCAGGGCTCCCCCATCACTCATCCCCTCTCACTCCACCCCCTCTAGATGCCCCTCCTGTGCTCCTGAGCCTCATGTGGTCCGGGGCCCCGGCTCACCTGGGTAGTGGGCGGGCGGGTTACAGGGCAGCATCACCCCCCAGCCCTCATGGGTTTTCACTGGGTCTCGCTCCTCCTTGGAGAATTCCTGCAGAACTGGGGGTGCAGACCAGGCCTTCAGACTTGGGCCTCTGAGCCTGGTGCCCTCCCCGCCTCGGCCATCTTGGGAAAGAAGCCTCTGGGGCACAGTCTGCTCCAGGGCGCCCTTGAGGTCACCCCCCTCGCCTCTCCCCCAGGCTGTTTTGGCACCCCAGGTCTCACAGCCGAAGCGGAGGACAGCTTCCCTGCTGACGACGGTGCCCACTGGGTTGGAGGCCAGGCACTGGTAGACGCCGGCGTCCTGCGCCTTGTTGGGGTTCATGATGACCAGGTTGCCCCCCACCAGCTGGTGGCGAGAACCCGGCTCCAGGCTCATCTCGGTGCCGTTCATCTTCCACCTGCCGCGGGGAGAGGGCGCCCTCGTCTGAGTCCCGCCGGTGGGAGCACTGCCGTGAGGGTAAAACTGCCCGGCCGTCCTCCTGGCACCCCCGGGGTCTCACCTGTAGGTGGCCGGAGGGCTGGCCCGCGCGCGACACGCCAGCGTCAGCTTCTCCTCTGTGGACTCCTCTGGGAACAGCAGGCTGAGCGGCTGGTCTTCAAACACAGGCCCAAAGGTGGCCGGGGCTCCCCGGGCTGAGCTCTGAGCTGCAGTGGGGGGCGGCACCAGAGGCTCAGGGCCCGGCCAGGGGCAGCCTGGCACTGTCCAGCGGGACTGTCTGTGTGAGGGGGCAGCTCCATGTCCTGCCCTGTGCAGGGGTCGCCACGAGCCATCGGGCTGTTGGGCGGTGACTGAGGAGCCACATTTTAAATTTCACTTCATTTTAATGAATTAGAATTTGAATTTAAGTCGGTTGAGCAGGTCCAGCTAGTCAATTAGCTCAGGGTCACCCACCCACACTCGGGCCCTGAGCGCCGGCCTGTGCCTGGCTCCGGGAGGGTCTGTGGCAACAGTGACGGGCAGGGGCTCCCCCTCGAGGAGTCCGCAGTCCGGGGAGGGAGGCGGCTGGACAGCACAGGGCCGGGGGCCAGAATGGCGGCTCGCGCTCCGGGCAGGGGCCTGGGCTTCGGACCCTGCCTGGGGGCCGTGGGCGGCTCCTCACAGTGGCACCATCTGTGGGTGTGAAGTGGGCCTGGAAAGATGCCCGAGGTCACTGGCCCCAAATGTGGAGCGTCCCAGAGCCCTGCGCCCTCTGCGCCGCCGCCCCCTTGGAAGCAGAGGGACTGTGGCCTCACCCCCAGAGGCCACAGGGGGAGGCCTGGAGTGGGGTGTGTGCCCCGCAGGGAGGTGCAGACTGGGGGGGTGGGGTAGCGGTTGGGCGAAAGGCCTTCTGATGGGTGGGTGGTGGTCACTTTGGGGGCATCGTCATGAAATTCCAGAGTGACAGAAGACAAAGTCCCAGAAAAGGCACACACAGGTCCAGACCGCTCCTGAATTTGCGGAGCAAATGGGTGTCCCCCAGGTAAGAGGGGTTCTCCTGCTTGGCCCCCCACCTCCGGACAGATGCCCCTCTGCTCCTGCCCACTGTCCCACCTCACTGGGGCGGGATATGGGGCAGCGCGACACAGCTGCCTCTCTGCAGAGCGGGGCGAGCTCCTCCTGCCCATTTGACTCGCCTTTGTGCTGTCAGGCAGGAGCCAGCCCACCCTAATTGGTTCCCACTCCTCAATGCAGCTGGTTTCAGGCCCCCCTTGGTGGGTCATGGTGGGGGGTGGACCCCATTAACCAGCTAGTGCCTCTTCTCCCCGCACAACCAGCTGTCAGGCCTATTCCAGGGATGGGAGGTAGGCCCCCGTCACAGCTGAGGCCCAGCCCTCGGCCCCTGGGAGTGAGGGCAGCTATTAAGCCGCTCTCAGAATGAGGAAAGAGCAGTGCTCTCAGGAATGGCGTCTTCTACCCCTCCCGCCCCCGCCCGCATGATCCCTCACTGCCGCCCCAGGCCTCGGAGGCCGCATGGGCATCGTCTCGGCTGGAGAGCCCAGTTTAATCCCAAGTTAATGATAGTGAGGGAGGGTAGGGACCCCTGCCCCAGCTGGGTCCTCTGGGAGGTGGGGGGAGGAGGGCTGAGGAAGCAGCCAGGCTACTGGGAGCACCTGGCAAGGTAGCAGCTTCCAGTAAGTCTGTCTGGTGGGGCTGGGGGCGAAAGGCCTTGGGACCCTGCTGCTCTGAGCCTGGTCTTCTCCCCGGGGGGGCTCTCGCCTCTGCATGCAGCGGTCCAGCCCTCACTGCAGCGAATCGCCATACCTCCCACCGACACACACACACACACACACACACACACTCGTGCCTCGCTACACTACCCCAGGAATCAGATACGCATATTGGTCCCGGCACACACGCACAGATGAGCTCACACACATCGGGCATCCGTGACACTAAAGTAGGTGTGTTCATGGCGGATTCCCGTGTCGGGTCACAGCGCCGCCACGCTTTTTTCTAGCAACCTCATTACAAGACAGGTATTGCCACTTTCTCATTTGACTACTGAGGAAACTGAGGCTTAGGAAGGTTAAATCTCTGCCCCAATTTACACTGCAAGGGGGAGCAGATCTAGGGGTTTGCCCCTCCCCAGCCCCGGCCCAGAGCCAGTGTCCTTAAGCAGCGTCCAGGATTCTTGGCCTCAGTTTCCCGTCAGAAGCACAGAGGCCTCATCCCATCCCCGAGCTACTGATCGGGACTTCTGGGAATGAGGTTCTGAAAACAGCAGCTGGGGCAGAGCCGCCAAACTGCTATAGCCCTCTCCACACCTTCGCCCTCCCCCACATGTAGCGCCGCAGCACGCGCCCACTCGCCTCTGCACGCTCACCAACATCCGCAGACACACCCTCACTCACCTCACAGCTCCTCCCGAAACCGCACACACAGAGCACACTACACACCAGACACACACACATCACACACACCAGACACTACACACCAGACACAAACACCACACACCAGACGCACACACCACACCACACACACACCACACACCAGACACACACCACATGCACCAGACACACACATACCACACACCAGAAACACACACACAGCAGAAGCACGCACACACCATATATAAATAGCACATGAATAGCACACACACACTACACACATACCACAGACACCATACACACACACCACATATACCACACGCCAGACACACACACCACACACCACACACACCACACATACTACACACACACACACACACACACACACACCCAGGCAAAGTCATCCCCTCCTTGCTCTCCTGCTCTGCCGCTTTCCCGACTCTCTCCTGGTTCCCGTCCCGGCGAACACAGGCCCTGGGGCCTGCGAGGAGCGATGGGGGAGGAGAGGGCGCGATGGGCTCTTGTTGCCTTCGCCTGGCTGCTGGGCTCCGGGGCGCGGTGGCAGAGAGAGCAAGCGCAAGGCCCCTTCCTGGGGGGGTGATGGGTGGGTTCGCTCCTGTCTGAGGCTGTGAGAATGGCCACTGCCCGCAAGTGTGGAGAGACTGTCTGCTCGGGACGTGACAGCTGGGTCCCTCTCCCTCGGCCTTCCCGCACCTGGGCTCAGGAAGCTGCAGGACGCGGTGCCCTTGGCCTCAGGTGACCAGTCCCCTCCCCTGAGGACCGGGGATGCTGAGGAGCCCAGCGCTCTCCGTGGCCCCCCCGGGGGTGTCTCCTGCCCCGTGCAGCCTGGGCCGCCCACCCCAGTGCTCCTCCTGACCGGGCCGGGGCGGGGGGCAGGCATAGGTAGCTCGCTGGGTCAGCCCTCCTTCCCAGCAGCCTCGCTGCCTTGGGCACAGGGTTGGGAAGCAGCCAGGATATAATGGGGGCAGCTGAAAGTATGCCAGTGGAGCCCTTCCCTGGTGACAAGACCGACGACTCATAGTCACGGCCTTGCGGGGTGGGGCGGAGTTGACTCCCAGAGGCCGGAACTTCAGGGGCAGGGAGGGCCCCCTTCCATGGAGATCTTTAGGGAGAAAGGGCATGTCTACTGGTCGGGCCGAGGGTCAGGGCAGAGGGGCCACGTGGGGGTCCCAGCAGGCCCCTCAGCAGCAGCAGGTGCTGGAGGACTGGCTCCAGCCCACGGACAGGCTGGGCCTCAGCGCACCCCAGAGCCTGGCTGCCCGGCCTCCCGACCGCCGCGCCCCTCCCTCGCCCACCTCACCTCATCTCTCCTCAGACCCTTTTCATACACGGTCCATTTGGGGTAGACACAGCGTCACCCCAAGGAGCACCCCCAGAATTCTGTGCTATTTGACCCCTGTCTCCTGCTGTCGGGGCTCTGCCAGGGAGCTTCAGCCAGGATGACGGAGCCACTATAATCCATGACCCCAGATGGCGCCAGCCCCTGAAATGTGACTAGTGCCCCAGAAGAACGAGGTTTCCAATTTGACTTAATTTTGGTTTCCACAGTCGCAGGTGTCTGTGGGCGACATGCTGGACGCTGTAGCCTGACAGGCTTGTTTGGGGAGGTCTAGTTGTGCCGCCATCTTGCTGTGTGGCCCTTGCGGCTTCATTCTTTCATCTATACTATGGCTGGCGAGTCCGTTCCCTCTCCTCAGAGGGCAGGTAAGGGTCCCCAGTGGGAGTGCTGTATCAGGAGGTGTCTCTGAAGCCCAAGGCCCTGCAGTGCTGCAGGCATCACGTAGCCACAGCGGTGCCAGGACCCAGGCCCATCCCTGCCCGCATCACGCCCAGACCTCCCTCTTACCTGGCCAAGAGACCAGCGCCAGTGTGACCGCCAGCAGCAGGTGAGATTTCCTCCCGGTGGGGGTCCCCATGGCAGGCGCTGGGTGGAGGTGGGGCTCAGAGGACAGGAGACTCAAGACCTGGGGAAGCAGCAGGGGAGGACTCCTAGCTCTGATGACCCCAGCCGCAGGCACATCTGGGTCCATCTGCTTTTCCTCAACCTGGGCAGAGTCGCTCCAGCACTCAGCCCCCCATCCCCCCCTGGCCCCAGGGATGGGGCTCGACAATTACCAGGAGCCCTTCCCAGGCTGAGTGCCTCCAACTGGCCCCCTGGGAGTCTGGCTCTGCTCTGTACCCCCAACCCCCGCAGCCAGCAGGTGCTGCTGGGGAGGAAGTGAAGCCTCAGCTAATTGGGAGGCAAGACTCCACCTGCCCGCTGGCCCAGTAATGGCCCCTAGTGGGGGAGTCCAGGGGACACCTGGTCCCCTGACTGTGCTTGGTAACTTGCAGTGTCTTCCTCTAGAAGTGGGGGCCCATTCTCCCCTGCCCCACAACTGTCTGGGGGTGACCGGTCCCTCTGAGAGCTGCATTTAGTGTCTCAGGACTAGCCTTGTTTTTCGAGGGAGGGGGGTTTCTGTGAGACCCTCATACCCTGCCAACTACTTAAGGGCTCCCAACTACTTAAGGGCTGCACTGAGTGCTCCCCAGTGAGAGCGGCTGAGGGCCCAGATAGGCCTCTGGGCTGAAAGAATTAGTGCTGCTCTGGGGCGCTTTGCTCCTACTCGGAGAAGAGAGAGCCCTGGGTATGCCCTGGAGCCTCTGGAGGGAGCAAGTCACAGCCCCCTCAGTCTTGGGGGTGGGCCTCTGCTGAAAGCACGGCCAGGGCCAGTGTCCATCTGCTCGCCACATCTGGGTGGACACTTCAAGTTCTGGGGTGAGTAAGGAATCTCAGGGGCCCCCTTCAGTTACTTGGGTGAGCCTGGGTCTTGCGGCTGCCACAGAGAGTGGCCAGTCCAGCTGCCCTTGGGCTGCCTCGGCCTGGCCTGCTTGCTTTGCAGAAATCTAAGAGGACAGGGCAAGGGTCTAGGGCTGGGGGTCCACTTGGCTGGGGGTGCTGCCGCCACTGTAAAGTGGGTGCTCTCTCAGGTCTGTAAAGTGGGTGCTCTCTCAGGTCTCCTCTAGCTCTGAGACTGATACTCCCAGGGGGTGGAGGGTGTTGGGGTGGGGGTGGGTGCTATCTCCTGGATGGGGGGGCGGGGGAAGGCAGCTGCAGACTGGTCTCTGCCCCGGGCCAGAGAAGCATGCGAAGACCTATCCAAACTGGGGTTCTCCCTCTGTTCTCTTGGCAGGAAAGGTCCCCCTCAACATTTGATCCCCCTATAACCTTGTCCTCTTCAACAGCCACAGCTGCCCCCTGCAGGAGGTGGAGGGAAGTAGCCCCAGGGAGGATGCAGGCTGAGAGGCTGGGTGTTCAGGGTGGCTGGGGGTGGGGCTGAGCAGGTGGTGCTCCCCCTCCCTGTCCCAACTCCAGCCTCAAATCCACTTCCCTTTCCAGAGCCACCTCTCCTCAAACACCCGACCCTCCCTATGCTTGGCACTTTCAGTTCCAGCATGCACCCAGAAACCCGGCAGCACCTCTAGCCTCTCCAACACCCCCCAGCACACCATCTCTGTGCTTGTGCTCATGTGCTCTGCCCCCCAGCCACGCCTCCTGGGTGGAGCCAGCCTGCAAGGCCCCGCCCACACCCCCACCTCCGTCAGGATACTAGTGCACAGGTAGACTGCAGCCTTGGCCTTGGCCTTGTCCTCGCAGTGCCCTCGGAGGGCCTGCCTCCATTAGGGAATTGTGGGGCTCCGCAAGGTGGTGGCCATGTCTCTTCACTGTGGTACCACCTATACCTGGCAAAGTGCCTGCCACATAATAGGCGTCACCTGCAGGTGGAGTGACTGAGAGCGGTTGTGAGTATGTGCTTCCGGGAGCCTGTGGGCACACACGGCCGCACACTTACACTCAGCTCACAAAATGGAGCTCGATAGATAGCGGACGCAGCCGACCAGTCTCCAGTGCTCCCCAGAGGCAATCCCAGGGCAAAATCCGGGGCACACGCACACACACAAACACACACAAATGCATTTGTGCACGCATACACACACTCACAGAGAAACTCCCACAGGTAATCACACGCTGCCTGTTTTGTACACTCACCCACCCTCTCTCATACGCTTCCCCACGTCGTGTAGCTCACACATTCTCGCACTCACTCTTACACACACCTTCACACACTCCCTCACATGCATACACCCTGGTTTCTAGGGCCAGCAGGGTGTCCACATGGGAGAACCTGGAAGTCAGCTCTGCCGTGTGCACAGCGGGGAGCTGCCCTCTTGACAGGGAGTCACCGAGGGAGTCACCGAGGGACAGCAGTCGTGACAGCAGCTTCATTTTTAGATGGTTTTGTGAGTTTGGGCAAGTTACGGCCCTGGTGAAGACTCAGGTTTCTCATGTGGGGGCCATAGCACTTAATCAAGAGGTGTTCTGAGAGTTACGTGAGTGATGGACAGCCCTGCAGGGGAACCTTGGGGTCCTGGAGGCGTGAGGGGGCAGGGAAGGATGGGGCCTCAGACCCTTCCCCGTCAGGGCGCTCCGATATGGCTGGTTCATCTACTGGACTTTCTTACTAGGTTCCTGCTAGACACGGAGTGTGTAGCTCAGAGTCTGGCACGGAAGGAGAAGGTGCTCGATAACCTTTTCGCCTGCTCTTTGTCTGCCTACCAGTCCTGGGGGCCCAGCAAGGGCTCGGGGTACCTGTCCTGAGTGTGCAGAGCAAAGCGGATGGATGACTCAGGAGCTGGGACCCGGGCTGGAGCGCCGGGCAAGAGTTTGCTGCTGCCCCCTAGTGGTGCTCCCCAGCGGTGCTGGCGAGAGCAGTGGGGGTGTGTGTGTGTGTGTGTGTGTGTGTGTGTGTGTGTGTGTCTCACTGGCAAGGAGCCCCAGGCAAGAGTTTGCTGCTGCCCCCTAGTGGTGCTCCCCAGCAGTGCTGGCGAGAGCAGGGTGTGTGTGTGTGTGTGTGTGTGTGTGTGTGTGTGTGTGTGTGTGTGTCTCACTGGCAAGGAGCCCCAGGACCCAGCCTCCCCTGTTTCCTTGTGATCTAGAGACCTGCACCCTGGCTCCCTCCCTGCCCCCTTCAGCAGGCAGAATGACCTGTTCCCTTAGCAGACCTCATGGGAAACCCGGTCCTGCTGCTGGCCCCAAAATGTCAGTCAATTCAGACTTTTATCACCTTTGGACTGGAGGACCTCGGCCACCCTCTGGGGACCAAGACCTACAGCCTCAGGGGAGATAAGGCTGGGGGAGGGGCTGCGGCCAGGTTGCACCTGGATTGCACTTGGGGAGCATTGCAGACCCGGCTGCTTGATCAGATGTGCATGGAGCTCCATTGTGAGCAAAGGCCTGGGTGAACACACACACACACACACACACACACACACACGGAGTATGGGCCCCCGAAGGTGAAGCAACTGGCACCATCTTGCCCTGTGTACATTTCCACGTCAGTATTCATTAACCATGTGCCAGGCGTTGTGCTAAGCACTGGGGAGACAGTGAGAAGGGCCCGCCTTTGTGGTGCTCCCTGACAGACTAAGCACCCCCACACCACCTGCCCTATGGCATGTTCTAGAATGCCCAGGATGCAGGAAGCCTTTATGTAATGGGCAAGGCTGGAGTGGAGCTCTGCCAGACCCGGCGCTGGCCCGTGAGCCCTGAGCCTGCCAAGCTGGGCCAGCTGCCCTGGTGCAGGGGTGCGGGCACAGGCTGGCACAGGCGGACACAGGCTGTTGCCACTGTGGGGTTGATCCTGGGAGGCACCAGCACACAGGGAGTGGGCAACTTGGGGTTCAGGGGCACCGGGGGAGCTGGCTCAATTCCTGGGCCTGGGGAACAAAAGGCCCCAGAGATAGCTGGGGACGGGTGGCCAAGAGCTGGACCCCAGCACACGGCGGGGTTGCTGGACGGAGGCTATCTGCACAGAGCCAGTCAGATAATGATGCATTCCCCCCAAATGCTACCACCTGGGATCCCCAGCTTCCCACTCTGAATCTGTCTCCCTGTGCCCCTGGACAATGGAGAGTTGAGCATGGAGGGATTTGGCAACTGTTAAATGGATGTCCCTGTTGGGGACAGAGGCGGGGTGATTTATTGTAAGTGGACAGGTATGGAAGGACCCCCTGACTGCCCCTCTATCTTATGGCACAGCACGCCCACTAGCAGGCAGCTCTCAAGCCAACAGCCGCGGGCTTACTCGCGACCGCATGGAACCGAGTGGCGGACCCTCGATGTGCTTATTACTTAACCTTTCTGAGCCTCAACCTCCCTTCCGCAAAATAGGGGCAACTAGGGAAGTTTCCCTGTCACTGGCTCTTGTGAGGCTGGCACCCCTCCTGGCTCATAGTAGGTGCCCGGGAAAGGTCAGATCTCAGCATGGAGGGTGTCACACCCCGCACCCCGACACACGTGTCTGCAGACCGTGCCTCCTTGAGGCCGCCCACCTCCACGTGGCAGCCCTGGGTTGCACGTACACGTGGAAGGACGCACTTCCAGTGCCCCAGGGCAGGCGTCTTCCTCCTTCCTAAGCCCCAGGCGTGCAGGCCTGGCAAGCGCCAAGCCTCAGGTACCCCATATGCAGGCGGCACCCCAGATGCAGGCGCAAGGGCACAGTCAGCTCCAGACACGAAAGAGCGCAGCTAGGACACAGGCCTGGGCGCCCCCCAGCACAGCGACTCCTCAACCAGCTCCGCCCCCGGACTGGGAAGTCTAGATGGGGTGGGGAAGGGGGTTCTGCCTTTGAAAAAGGAGTCGCCACCTGGGACAGGATCACTGTCCAACTGGAATTCTGGACCCTCCCACACCCCTCCGGGAGGACAGGGGTCACTGGGGGTCTCTGGGGCCCTTGGCAGGTGGGGTAGGAGCTGGAGGACTGTGCCTGGAAGGCCTCGGTGGGGAGGACTGCTGTCCGGGGTGCTGGGGCAGATCGAGGGGGGTGGAACCGCCTCAGTTCCGGAGGGGTAGGGACTGGATGGAGACAGGGCGGCCTTGCAGCTGGGCTCTCCCCAGTACTCTCCGCGCGCTCCCTCCCTTCTTGCCCCTCAGTTTCTCTGCGGGGCTTTGTGTTTGCAGCTGGGGCCCAGGCTGCCCTATCCTCGAGGAGGCTGGAGGGCCGGCTCCCAGGCTCAGGCCCTTGCTCAGGATTTCAACACTGGGGGCAGCTGGCTCTGGATCTGCAGTGAGGTGTCTCTGCCCCTCCACCCCAGTTTGCTCCCAGGAGAGACCCCCTACTGGGGCAAATGGACAGAGGGGGCCTTCCACCCTTTCGGGAGGAGCCCTGATAAAGGACAGCTGAACCCAGACCCTAGTTTTCTGCTTCCTGTCTGGTTACTGCAGGGGAGACCCTTTCTGAGAGCAAGGACATGAGCCATTCCAGCTGGGTTCTGAAGAACCAAATCAGGAAGGAATCAGCAGAGCAATTTTTCATGTCCCCTCATCTCAGTGGAGAGCTTCCCCATGCCAGGACAGTCCCACCACTGGTTCAGAGCCCTTCCTGGAGGCGGGGTTGAACCTGCTTCTCCCCTGGGGCTAGTCTGCCCTGGGGCCCAGATGAGCTGCCCTGGAGCCTTGGGTGGCCAAGGAAGGTTGCCCTCAGCCATGCGCAGGGGCAGAAGTCATTGAGCAGATGTGAGCCAGGGCCAGAGGAGACAGCAGCTTGTCTCTGGATGGGTCCCCTTGGGTGTGGGGTGGGGCTCATTAGACCAGAAGGTCCCTGAGGTGCACCTGGGCTTGAACATGTC
This sequence comes from Scalopus aquaticus, assembly GCA_004024925.1. Lineage (NCBI taxonomy): Eukaryota > Metazoa > Chordata > Mammalia > Eulipotyphla > Talpidae > Scalopus > Scalopus aquaticus. The sequence goes on from PVIJ01019144.1 coordinate 14,812, forward strand.
CTGAGCACATGTCCATACAAGAGCTGGGGTGTAGGCCAGAGGTGTGGGGGGTGACAGAATTCCCCAGAGACAGAGTAGGGAGCAGAACAGGCAGATCGACCGAAGTACACTGCTGAGGGGAGCAGCGGGGGAGGCAGGAGAGGTCTGCTGCGCCCTGTGGGTCAGCTACCTGGTCGGGGATTGAACTAATACTGCAGTAGCTACTGATCACTTCACAGGGCTGATACTTAACCCCTTGCACCACCAGGGAGGCCCTAATTACGTTTAGGGTGAGAACATCACACAACTTTGCTTTTGTTTCCATCCTCTTTGGGTAAAAGAGGAAATGGAGTCTCATTTTATGTGAGAGAACTCATCTAAGCAAGGAAGGACTTGTTACCCCAGGGTGGCTGCATCAGGGACTAATCTATAGGAAGTTCTGGGAACACCCCAGGCTAAGAAAGCCTGGGGGGCTCACCCTAGATTAGGGTGGCCCGGAGGGGCGGTAGTCATCCTGCAGGGATAATGAAAAAGGGACTTTGTCTTCATATGGATTTCTGAGCCACCCCTTTTGTTAGCTTTGGTGGGAGCGGGGGGATGACCTGAAGAAACACACGGGGTCATCCAGCCGACTCCTGCTTCCTGGCAATGGCAATGTCTCCAGCTTTGGACCACACCCCAGAACTCCTGGCTGTCCCGGAGGAGCCATCGCTCCACGCCCTCATGGCTCATGCAGGCAAACTTAAATTCCCTCTGCTTCTTCGGCCTGTTCTTAGCTCTGGCTCTTCTTTGTCTGGTTCTGCCCCAGGAATCCCTCCAGTATACAGGTGCCACCCACGCTTGGCTTAGAGATTGTCTTGAGATACAGTTTCTAACAAACATTGGCTTGAGGACCTTTGGTGTGTGTAGAGGGGGACACATCCCCCAAAGCACTGTCATGCACGATGGCCTTAGAGCTGGAGCAGGCACCTGGCGGCAGCCCCTCCCATGTGCTCACTCCCCAGGAGCCAGTTTGGAGGGACACAATATGTGCAACCACCTCCCCGGAACCAACTCCTCAGAGGCCCATCCCACAGCGTCTCTATTTGGACCTCCACTGGCAGGGAAGGTGCTGGGATGGAGCTGCTTAAGGAGTGAGATTCGCAGGGGTTGGTGTGAGGGTGGGGAGGGCTGGAGGCAGCCCTGGGGCCGGGCTGGGAGTGCAGGGGTGACCTGGGGCGCCTTTGCTGCCCTCCCAGGCACAGTGAGCATCCAGGGGATCGGTGCATCTGGGGTGACTAGGCTGTCAGGGGCTCAGGGTCCCCTCCTGTTTGTCTCTCCTTCTGGCTCCCTGCGGCTCACTGAGGACTCCTGAGAGATTCTCTGGGAAATTAGGGAGAACTTTGACCTTGTGGCAAAAGCGGCGCTGAGCGTTCTGCAGCCCGGCTACAAAGGAGCTAACTGGTGAGGACCCCGGGGCGTGCTTGGGCTTGGCTGCTCTAAGAACAGAACGACCCCCTAGACCTGAGTCAGGGTGCCATCTCCCTGCCCCAATCCCTAGAGCTAGCTGAGGTCACCCCAACCTCTCCTACAGGTGGCCCACCCTTGATCTGGTTCCTCTGAGTGGATGGGAGGTGGAGAGCCAGAGGCTGGTGGGTCGGGGGCTCTCTGGCCAGAGGATTGGGAGGGCACCCTGACCCTGCTGCTCAGAATGAGGTTGAGGTCATGTCCCCACTGAACTGGGGTATTGGGGCTGTCCCTCCCCCTGCAGGCTCTGAGCAGAGGAGAGAAGAGGCTGACAGGACTGGGAAGGGAGTTGGGGGGCTGTGGGGTGTCAGGCTGCAAGGAAATGTGCTAGGGTCTGACCAGCGGGAAGCTGGGCTGGAGAGGGAGAAAGGTAAGGGCAGGCGCTGCAGGGCTGAAGCCCACCCTTCTCAGGGGCGGGGGCCACAGGCACTCCCACCGCACCCCACACTGGTCTGTCTGGACTCCTGAACCCCCACAGCCACTTCGATTGCCAGCTTTTCCTGCTGGGACGTAGAAGTCCCCCCACCTCCATGGTCTGCAACCGAGGGGCCCCAGTGTCCCCCCAGAAGCACCGGGGCTCTCTTCCAGTAGGCCTGTCTCATCGTATCCCCTTTCTTGCTTCTCAGATCTCGGCGTTCCTCCTGGAGAAAATGATGGGTTTCAGCCTGCCCAGGCTGGGGCTGCTTCCTGCCTCTGACCCTTGCTGGAGCCCCAGGCACCGGGGAGCATCGCCCTCTGGCTTTTAGATCCCTAAGCTGTGTCCCTCCTCCAGCCGCTGCCAGCCTTGCCTATCCTTACAGGAAAGACAAACTTCCTGCAAATCCTCCCCTCCCTCCTACCAGTGAGGATGAGGGGGAGGGATTTGAGCAGATAAGGTTGGGGAGGAGGGAAGGGAAGAAAAGGAATTTCGGCCCTGGTTGACCTAGCTTCTCCCTCTTTGGGATGTGGGTTGCCTTAGCTTCTCCTCCTGAGGTCCTTGCTCCTGGACAGCCCATTGTCCAAACTTGTGAGCCTCCCTCTCTCTTCCACAGCCGCCCCCCTGTCAAACTGAAGCAAGACTTTGCAAACAGGTCACCTGCAGAGCAGACTCTGGGGCAGGCTCAAGTCTGGGCAACCAGGCGCTAGCCCATCCCCGGGACTTCTGGGGCCACTTGGGTCTGGGGTCTGGCTTCACAGACTGGTATGGCCCTGCCCTGGGGGGCCGGGGAAGCCCTGTGGCCTCTGTCCTTCCTGCAGGTAGTTCTCACTGACCGTTGGAGGCTGCTCAAATTCCTAGACACACTGCTGGGTCCAATTTCCCAGCTGGGCTTGGCCTGCTGGGGCCCTGCAGGACGCCACCCACTAAGACAGGGTCGGCGTGGGGGGGCATCTCTGATGAGGCCACTGTGGGGCTGAGGTGAGAAGTCGGACTGGCCCCAGGGGCGGGGCTCGCGCCTGCCCCTGCCCCCCGCCCAGGGCAGAAGGGAGCCCCTGGCGGCACCGGGGCAGCCACTGGGCTGGAGGAGACAAAAACGGTTGGCACCTACCTGAGGCGGAAGAAGGGTGTTGGCTGGGGCAGGTGGATGTTGCTGCTGGCAGTGAGGCGGCCAGGCCGGCAGCCGGCCCCGGGGCGCCGCCGGGCTCTCCCTGCCCCGTGGCCGCTAGCGGCTGTCCTGGTGGCGCGGCGGCGGCGGTGACGGCGGCGTTTGAGGGCGCGTGTGTGTGCGCGCCCGGAGCCACTGCAGCATCTCTGCATCAAGATGTGCTCCTCCCTCTCCCAGCCTCCGCTCACTGGCTGGCTCCGTCCTCAGCCACGCTCAGGCCCTGGAGATGGCTTCCTTCTGCCCCCCTCCCGCCCCCTTCTGTCCCCACCCTCCCGGCTTTACCTCATTTGCTGTCATTTAAAGCCCAGGGAGGGAGCCAGGGCACTGAGCTCTCCATAATGCAGGGGCGCCCCACCCGCCCTGCCCCGCGGGCGCTGTCTGGCCTGCGGGCCAGCCCTGCCCAGCCAGCGCTGACAGGCTGGGAGGGGGGTGCGGGGAAAATGAAACAGCTCCTGTCCCCAGACCCTGGAGGCGCAGGGAGCCAAACTCGGTCCCCTCAGGAAGCCCCTGTCGGGAGGAGGCTTCCGGGTTAGGAGGCTCTGCTTGCTGAGTGGGGCAGCGGGCAGGAGGGGTGTCGCCCTGGCCCACCCACTTTTATCTTTTTTGGTTTCTTTTGCATATGAAAGCAACACAGGCTCTTGGTTAAAATATCCAAACACTGGAGGAAATTCAGAAAGAGGTAGTGCAAGTCTCTGACAAATTTCAGTTCCGTGCCCCCACCAGGTCTATGCATTCCATGAGTGTCTGACAGGGTTGTTAGTGTTGCCTCGGGAAGTGGGACCACACAATACATTGTGACTGGCAACGTTTTTTTTCAAGCTATAGAATAGCTCGTGGACACCTTTCACATTAGCGCCTATGGATCCAAGTTTATTTTTAATCAATGGCAGTGTGAGGTCAGGAAAAGCTGACTGGATTGGGGGGAAAATGGGGGCAGTCTGGGCGCTGCTACCAATTGCTGGAGGCGGGGGGCTCAGCGCCCTGCCCTCCTGAGCCTCACCGGGAACCTGAAAAGGGCCAAGGTGCCTGCCACTCTGAGACCCAGGTGCTTGCACAGGTAAGTGACATACCTCCCCTGCGCTGCTCCTGTCACATGGGGGTGTGCCGGGAAGGCTGGGCCTGGAGGTGGGGGGGCCGCCATCTGGGGTGGCAGTCGGCCTGTCAGGCTGTCACTATTATCTCACCCCCTCTCGTCCACCTGCTGCCCAGCGCGCGCAGGCAAGACCAGTAAGTGGACCAGATGCCGAAACAGCTGGCGGGGCCAGGCCAACCTCGGAGCTTTAAATGGCCAGGCCTGCTGAGCCCGAGCAGCTCCATGTCTCCCTGAGTGGAAGGGTCTTGGGGTAGACCTGGGTCCAAGGGAAAAGCTTGGGAAAGGGGGAGATGCAAAGTGGGGGAGGTTCTGCTGCCTGACGCTCCCGCCGGGATGCTTGGCCTGGCAGATGCTCTCCGGCCTGTCCTTCTGCTCCCCTCTGCGAGCAGTTCCCCACTCAGGAGCCAGTCTCCTTTGTTCCTGGTGGGAGACAGCTGATTCTCTAAGGCTGCTTCTTGGATGACTTGGAATACCGGGTAGACAGTCAGCTCAAACCCCTGCCAGCCTCTGCTACACGTCCCTGATGTCCGTCTCCCTCCCTGGGCTGGCACATGGAGCCTGGGCTGTGGAGGGGAAGCTCGCCCTCTGACACCACCAGTGGGCCCAGGCTGTGAAGAGGGGGCTGAGAGCTCTCTCTGAGCACACGCCAATGCCGAGAGCCAGCCTGGCATGCCTGCTGAGGCGGGGCTCACTGCAAGCATCGAGGATCGCATTAGAGAGAGACAGCAGTCTTTGTGCCTCTATTTTAGGACAGTGGTGTTTGGGGTGGGGGGCCTTGGGCAGGCCCGAGATTCTCTCCTCATTAGCACAGGGGACGTGGGCTTCCAAGATGATCTCAGATCATTCTGCATGGCCCCAGAGACTCCCAGGACAGAGAAGCACCAGCCCACGATGATCAGATGGTTAATCAAATGGGTCACTAGTTTGCCCACTAATTTGTGGCAACCCCCAGAGGGAGATCCCCCAGAAGCATCGTGAGGGCCCCCAACCCTTCCAAGGCCATCTGCTCCTGCAGCCCCAGCAGATGGTGGCACAGGGGACAGTGGATGTCCAAATGGTCAAGAAGGTGCCTTGGGGTCCCGCCCGAGGGGACAGTTGGGAGGGCGCGGAGAGCTGCCGGCCTGGAGTGCTGTCTCGGTGATCTTCCTCACCGGCCCCCAGCCCGGGTGTCCTTTCCAGTGTCTCCAGCCACGAGCATCTTCACTCTGATTTCAGACTCCAGATCTTTCCTAGAGCCCAGGAGAACATGTGTTTACAGCACAGCTTCTCCGCCCAGCAAGGCGGGCACCGGGACCGCAGGACATGTTCTGGGAAGCAGCTGATCGTGCCACAGGAGTGCCCATCTGCTGCTCCAAGGAGGGTGACAAGCAGGCGGGGTACAGCTCTGACATCAGCCCAGCCTGACACCCAGTCCTGAGACTTCCAAGCCACCTGGTCACAGCTCAGGCACGTCCCTCCTCAGGGCCCCACCTCGTGGTCAGAAAACGGGAATTTTTTTAAAAAAGATTTTATTTAGTTATTTTTGTGTAGAAGAACAGAGGTGTAGGCCAGAGGTACAGGGGGTGAGAGGATTCACCAGAGACAGAGTGGGGAGCAGAACAGGCAGATCTACTGAAGTACACTGCTGAGGGGAGCAGCGGGCGAGACAGGAGAGGTCTGCTGCGCCATGTGGGAAGCTCCCTGGCCGGGGATCGAACTCGTGCTGCAGTGGTGATAGCTCTGAGGCTAACCCCCAGGCCACCAGGGAGGCCCCCAGAAGTGGGGAGTGAGGCACAAACCTCGCTGAATCGAGGGAGCACTGAATCACACACCAAGGGTCTATCCAGCAAGGTACCCAGCACATAGCAGGTGCTCAGTAAAGTCTGACTTCCCCTTGGGCCTTTGAGGGTTCAGCTCCCCTCTGTCACACCAGGGGTACACGGGTGAGGCTGAGCCTGCTGCGAGCGCGTCTCTGCTTCTCCTGTGGGCAGGTCTGGGCTTGTGCGGAGAGCTGGGCTCTGGTGTCCACTCTCGCTCTGGCTGCTCATCTCTGTCTGTCCAGGCCCAATTCCATCTGCCCACACATCACCTCCGCGGAGCCCTCTGGCTGCTTCCTGGCCCCTCCCTCCACCACTCTCCCCACCCCGGGCTGCGCCACCTTGGACTTTCCTGCGCCGAGTCTCCATCTCCTCACTAGTCTGGCCTTTCTTGGGGTGGTGGCGAGACCATGTAAAGTAAGGGCATGGTTTTGAGTTTATTTGTGCTTCATTTAGTTCATCTGTAACATCAAGATTGTCAAAAGTGCCTTGTGGACGGCCAGGTGCCATCAGCAAACACTGCTGGTCATTCCTCGCTGTCTTCTCTGGCGGCGGCGGCTGATGCATTAAGGTCTCTATTTTCCCAGCCCCCTATCCCTGCCCCACCCCGGCACTGTCCTGGCACAGAGTAGATCCTCAGTGGATCCTTGTTTACTGGGTGAAAGAGTGGAGAACAGCAACTGCGCCAGTTCAGACGGTGGCTACAGGTCTTGGGGTGGTGGTGTGTGTGGGACTTGAGCCTGGATAGGAGCGGAGGTGGGGTGCAGTCTGGCATGAGCTTGGGGGCCTGCAAAGAGCTTGATTTGTGTGAGGCCAGGAAGAGCCAAGTTGAACTGGGTGGGGGAGGCATTTGGGGGAGGATTGTAATACTCTGCCTGCATTTGCCTTCCTGATTTCACTGGAGGGTCTAGAGGGGTCTGTAGCCCGAGGGGCATAATTATTCTCTTAGCTCTTTCAAGCCAGGGCTCTTGGAGCTTCTTTTTCAGGCTTATAATAGACAATGCTAATGTAATTATTAATATTTAATAGTAATGATGCTAATAATGCCCTGCATTTATGTGGTCTCTCCAAAGAGCTCCAAGAACCCTCAGTTCCTTTTTTATGAAACATTTGGCTAGTGTGGGAGGTGAGAGGTGGGAGAGTGGGGGGTAGGGGCAGTGGAGAGAGATTGAGTCACAGGGAAACCGGAGCCCGGAGCCGGTAAAGGTGAGCCGACGGGCCAAGGTCACAGAGTGCAGAGGCAGAGCGGGGCAGGACTGGTTTCAGCTTCTCCCCCAGAGCTCCACCCTCCCCTGTGCCAGGGCTCTGAATCTGAGGCCCATGTCCTGGTGGGAGCATCTTCTGGCAAACAGATGTCCCTGCTGGGGGGCAGCTGTGACCCCCGGGGTGGCTGGGCTGCAGAGCGGACAGCCTCGGTGTTCTTTCCTGAGCGCACCCAGGCTGGGTAACAGGCGGCCTTGGAACATGAGGCCAGAAGGGGCTCGGAAGGCCTTGGCCAGGTCCTGCAGCCTCCCTGAGGGGCGGCTCATTGGCCTGTTGCCCAGGACCCCGGGATGTCTGATGTGGGACCTTTTGAAAGCAGCTTTACTCGAGCCACATCCGCGCACACGTCTCTGCTTGGCCTCCTCAGGCCGACTTTGCTGTCTTTGCCTCCCCCTATTACAATCTATCCGGACCAGAAACACTCAAAATATACAGCGACAAGAAGTTAGCAGGCTGGGGTGTCAAGGCTGCCGTGTTGCATTGCCCAGGAGCTGAATTTCTACAGGAAGGGTGAGGGGGGCCCCGGGAAGGAGCGTGGAAGGGCTGAGTGGGCGACGGGCTCTGCAGCCACAAGGTATTGATCCCAGTCCCGCCTGCTCTATCGATTGGCCGGTGGCCTTAAGCTTCTCCAAGGCTCGGCGTCCGCACCTGTAAAACGGCAAGGAGGCCACCCGCCCCTCCCGCATGTGGGGTCGTGGTCCAGGAGGCCGTGGGCGTCTCTGGGTGCTGGCACCTTGTAGGGGGTGTCCCATGTGGCTGTCCCAACACCGGAGCACGGATTAGGCTGTTCCCGGGAGACGACCCCACACATCTCTCCTGGCTGGCCTCCCTTGGTTTCTGCCCGCGTCTGAGGAAGCCTCCTTGGTTTCCTCCTTGACTCTGTGACCCGCCTGGGAGCTCGCTGGCGAGTCCTGTTCTGTGTCTGCTGCTGAGACCAAGAACCTGGACTGGTTCCCTGAGCACAGTGCCTGGAACAGAAGCAGGGCTCAGTAAACAACAGGCTGTAGTTGCTAGAGATGCGTTGTTTCCATCCCTCTACCCACCCATCTGCCCATCTTCCCATCCATCCATCCGTCCACCAGTCCATCCACCCATCCATCCGTCCATCCGTCCACCCATCCGCCCATCCGCCCATCCACCCATCTGTCCATCCATCTATCTAACAAGCAGATATTGCATACCTCTGCTACCCAGTCCTGGTGATACTGAGGAGAATAAGACATGGGACATACTTAGGGAGCTCGAGCGTAATGTGGGATGAGATGTAAAAAGAATCCATAGAGCCTGGTAAATGCTTTAACCCAAGGATTCACAGAGTGTCATGCTGGGCAGCTCTCTCGGCCCACCGAGGCAGGAACAGAGAAACACCTTAACCGAGTCCTGAAGGAAGACTGGCCAGTGGGCGGGCCAGGCTGGGCAGGCAGAGTGGTTCCGGGAAGAGGCAACGGCCAGCGCTAAGGTGGCAGGTGACCGAAGGCGGGACTGCAGGGAGTGAGTCGCTCAGCTTTTCTGGAGTTGAGGATGCAAGGTGGAGGGGTGGGGGGGCACCCACGAGGAGCCTTATGAGCCCTGTAGGGCCTCGTCGGAGAACACCGGGGAACTGGTGGGAGAGTCTCAGCAAGGCTCAGGAAGAGACCAGAGCTTTGGAGAGGCCACGCTGGGGATGAGGCCGAGAGGCAGGGAGGCTGCGGAGTGGGGCGTGGTCAGGTGAGAGGTGAAGGGGACGTGGAAGGGCCTCGGGTGCGGGGCTCTGGTCTGCGCTGCCAGCTGGTGTCTTCACGTGTCTCCCGAGGGCCTCTCAGAGCCCTACGGGGACCCCCCCGCCCTCCCCGCCCCCGGTGTGGTCAGCTTTATGCGTCAGCTTGGCCCAGCCACCGTGTCCAGTTATTTAACCAAACGGTGATGTAGGCGTTGCTGTGAGGGAGCTTTGTGGATGCGGTTCCCATCTACAGTCAGATGACTTTCAGAGATCGCTCTTGGTAATGTAGGTGGGCTTCATTCAGTCAGTCCACAGGCCTTAAAGGGCACCTGAGGTTTCACGGAGGAAGGAGAGATTCTGCCCGCAAACTCCAGCATTAACTCTTGCCTGAATCAGCCGGCCGGCTGGCCCCACAGAAAAAGAACTTGCCAGCCCCCACAATTGTGTAAGCCAACTCCCCAATGTGTGTGTATGCAGGCATGTGCACATGCATATGTATGATGTGTGTACACCACATATGCACTCTGCACCCCCCCACGCCACCATACTGGTTCTGTTTCTCGGGAGAACACTGACTGATGCCCCCCACCCCGCCACCCCC
>PVIJ01019145.1:0-24329 GCA_004024925.1 Scalopus aquaticus
CAGCAACATGGATGGACCTAGAGGGGATCATGATCAGTGAAATAAGCCAGAAAGAAAGAGAAAAATATCGAATGGTTTCACTTATAACAGGAATATAGGGGAGCCAAATAAGAAAGCAACATTCAGCAGGGAAGGAGGGGTGGGGGAGGGCTCAAAAGGGGGGAGGAGGGGAGCACGGAGGACTATGGTGATGGCTCCACGGGTGAACAGGTGGTGGTAACTTATGGGGAATACATAATAATGTAAAAGATACGAATAACAAAAATAAATATTATATTAAAAAAATAAATAAAAAATAAATCTTTTAAAAAAATAAATAAATAAAAAATAAAAATAAAATAAAAATGAATGGTAAATCAATGAAGAGGACAGATTTGACTATATAAAATGTATAACATCTTCATAACATGGAACAAATAAGAAAGGTGGGGGCTAATATAAGATTATAAAACAGAGTAAAATAAAGTTTGTAAATGTATTATATGCCATAAAATATTGATATTCTAATATATAATGAATGCTCACAAATCAATAAGACAATGACAAATGACCTTGTAAGGACATTGGCAAGTGGTATCATAGTTGCAAAACATTAAGTACCTCTTCGAGAAGGCTGAGATAAATTCAGAAATATAATATTTTAAGAGAATCTGCTTTTAATCTATAAATTATCTCAGAAAATAGATTTATTTGGCTAAGACTGGCTAAGAGGGACCCAGTAAGAGTTACAATTTCCTTTTCATACAATTTCCTTTTCATCCCACTGTGTTCCTAAGACCCACCACACATACCAGGAAAGTGTTTTAGATCTTCTGAAATGCATATTTGGGTCTCTACTTTTGTTTGAACAGTAATTGTAAAACACTACACAAAAGCATCAAAATGTCTAGAGTGAGAACTAATACTGGTTCATAAACTGTGCTTGCTTAAACATGAGTAAGTTCATTTTAAAGATGCCATTTAACTGTTGTTCTCCATTTTTTCCAGAATTATGAAGACTAAAGCATTTGAAATAATAACATGATTTTGTCTCCCTGTTACAGTGTGTTTCAGATCATTTTATAAAGTCAGGATGAATCTGAAGTCTCATTTGTTTTTCTTATTTTTAAAAAATATTTATTTTTATTTATTTATTAGCAGCGGTGAGACAGGAGAGGTCTGCTGAGCCATGTGAGCTAGCTCCCTGGCTGGGGATGGAACTCATGCCACAGTGGCTGGCAATAGCTGGACAGCGCTGAGACTTAACCCCTGTACCACCAGGGAGGCCCCATGGACAGTATGTTTTACTTTTAAGTCAAAGGGAGTTAGAAGGTCTGGCACTGCCCAAAAGGGATCTTCCCTCTGCCACCTAGGCAGTTACCTTTCATCAGTGTCCTCAACAAAACCTTGTTTAATTTAAAGATGCCAACAGAGTATTTTTTTTAATTTCTTGAAGATGCCATGACTGTCACAACTCTGTGTAGGAGAGCTTCCCCACCTGGCCTGCAGGCCCCACCTTTGGTGCCATTTTTACTGAGGCAGAGGCTCACTCTGAGAAACATCCAGCTTGTGACCTGTGAACAAAGTGTCCCTCTTGATATTTATAGATTAAAAATTTGGGGCCTAATTTTAGTCTCCATAACTTTTGGGCATGACAGTAAATAATTTTGAAACCATAGCATGAACATGAAAAAACGGTTCACTAGAGCAAAGCAAACCAGAAGAGAACGTTCCAGCAGTTATTCACGCTCGTCTCCCAAAGCATCTTTTATCAGTGAAACAACATGAGGAAAGAAGTGAAAGACGTTCCGTTTCCCCACGTCTTACCCTTACGCCCCACGCCGCGTGTCTCCAGAACATGAAACACAATGCAGGCACTCGCTTACCTTTGCGTGGTCATACAGCAGAAACGCAGGCTGGTGGGCTAGTGGGTTGGTGACATAAACCTGATGAAGACTTTAACCCCCGTGCCACCAGGGAGGCCCTGTTTTTCTTATTTTTGATAATAAATAATACATGTTTGGTGGCTCTAAGAGAGAAGAGCACCTGTGGCCTCTGTACAGAACTTTGTATTATGCCCAAATGAGAATTTCTTCCACATGAGGGGTATGTGTGAAGGGCTGATACTTCCAGTCTCATGTTCATGAAAATCACCAGAAGCCAGCAGTAGACAAGATAAAAGAGGTTATATCCTATGTTGACAAATTGAGCCAGGCAAAAGTGAGTTTACTAAAGAATCAAGACTGAGAACAGCTTTCAGAAAGCTCTGGGAAAGATATCCAAATTCTGGGCTTCCCAATGTCCAGAAAGTAAACCCTGTGATTACTCCATTGCAGGGATTTTTTTCTCTGAGAGTGTCCCAAGGTTTGAAATCTGAGCTAGAAATATATTTCATCCTTTCATAGGACTCCCCACAGATGTCAGTTGTCGACTCACACCTAGATACCTAGTGAGAAAAGCTTGTGTTCCCAGAAGGTCTTCAATATACCTCCAAATTTCAGACCAATGAGGAGATAAATTTTTTCTATCAAAATAATTTTGGTATAAAAACCTTATTTGGAAAACCAATCTTTTGAGAGAAAACTATGTGTGTAGGTAACGATATATCTACCTTACCTAGAAGTATAAAGTCATAGTTACAGATAATTGTAAGATTTCTGAAGCAATAACATTGATGTAACTCATAGATGGCTAGACTCTCGTTAACCAGAGTTGCGTGTTTAATACAATTCCTTCTTATCAAACCAAGAAGCAACAGAAATTTCGAGGTATATTTTCTCAGTCAAAATACCCCACTTAGTCAATATTCCTGTAGCCCTTGCAAAGTCATTACAGTCAGCCTTCCTCTTTTTCTTCAATCATAAACTTTTGAGTGTCTTACCCCAGGTTTCATTGTCCATTCAGGTATTCTGGATTCAAGTACCACCTGGTGGCCAAAGCAAATCTTACCAGATGTTCAAACATTGCAGATACTTCAAGGTAGTTCCCTGGAAATGCTTCATAATTGATCTGTGTATGGTTCATGGACATTTCGAGGCCTCAGAATACTAACAAAGGAATTCTGTACTATCAGAGTAAACCATAAAGATTCTAAAGAAACTAGAAGTTTTTACTATTTTTACCCTGTGTGGGCCACTCTCTACAAATTTATGTACATAATAATATCTCCTAAAATTAAAAATCACGCCAGTGGAGATACAAGTTGTGCCAACCCTAGCACACCCGTATCAAGCAGATACCGTGTTAAGAGGAAGCTCTAAATTGACTGGTCCTGGAGTGAATCTTAGTTTGAGCAAACCAGTTATTTAAAAACAAAAAACAAAAAAACTTTGGTACAATTGGAAATATTTGAAAGTGACTAAGTAGTAAAAGCTCTTAAGGAAATTTTGTTAATTTTACTAAGTGTGATGATAGGTTGGCATGTTGGAAAATACTTTTATTTTTCAAAAATGTTTACTGGACTATGGAAGAATAAAATAGCATGATGACTGTAATTTATCTTAAAATATTTCAGCAAGGGCCTCCCCGGTGGCGCAGCGGTTAAGCGCTGCGCTGTGGAGCTGTTGGCAGCGGCGACGCAAGTTCGACGCCTGGCCGGGGAGAATCCCACATGGCGTGGCAGACCTCTCCTGCCTTGCCCGCTGCTCCCCTCAGCAGTGTATTTCTGATCTGCCTGTTCTGCTCCCCACTCTGTCTCTGGTGAACCCTCTCGCCGCCCCACGCCTCTGGCCTGTACCCCAACTTGTATGTATAAATAAAAATTAAATCTTTAAAAAAAAATTAAAAAAATATATTTCAGCAAAAAGGGCCTCCCTGGTGGTGCAGCGGTTGAGCACTGTGCTGTGGAGCTGTCAGCAGCTTGCGATGGGAGTTCAACACCCAGCCGGGGAGAATCCCACATGGTGCGGCAGACCTCTCCTGCCTCACTCGCTGCTCCCCTCAGCAGTGTATTTCTGATCTGCCTGTTCTGCTCCCCACTCTGTCTCTGGTGAATCCTCTCACCGCCCCACGCTTCTGGCCTGTACCCCAGCTTGTATGTATAAATAAATAAATCTTCAAAAAAATTTTTTTTCAGCAAAAAATAATGTTTCAAATTCCCAAAAGAACAGGGAAGAAAAGAAACAAATATCCCAAACAGCTGAACTCTTTTTGAAATATTGGCACACCGTTTATTAAGAGGGCTGATCTTATCTATCAAAGACCTAAAAGTGCTATAAATAATAGAACATTTATTGGGTACCATGTATGCACCACAAACTATATTACAGACATTTTACTTGAAAGTAAGAAATACATATCTGAGATCAAATGAACAAATCAACAACAACAAAAAGAATATACTCTAGGGCCTCTCTGGTGGCGCAACGGGTTAAATGCAGCACAATGAAGCTACTGCAGAACCACTGCAGCATGAGTTTGATTCCCCGCCAAGGAGCTTCCCACATGGTGCAGCAGACCTCTCCTGTCTTGCCCGCTGCTCCCCTCAGCAGTGTATTTCAGTAGATCTGCCTGTTCTGCTCCCCATTCTGTTTCTGATGGATCCTCTCACCACCCCCACACCTGTGGCCTATACCCCAGCTCTTGTATGCATAAATATTTTTTTAAAAACTCATTGTGCAAAATAAATAGAACTGTGCTTTGTATTCAACTGTTCATGCTAATATATAGTTTAATAAATTTACATTATTTCTGACACTTATATACAGTTTTTTCCTCTTGAGAATTGCAAGAACATGGATTTTGCACCCACCCCACCTTTACTTCTGTGTATTCTCAGTAACACACATAAGGCATGCTGAAGTGCCTTCCCTGGAGGGGTTGGTGGTGATGCTTTGCTCTCTGAACCACAGCAACGTATGACATGAGTTTTTGTAGATCACACCGCCTGGGGTGAAGGCCCATTAGAAGGACTAGGAGAAATAAGTCACGGGTACAAGGAGTTTGGAGTCTGTGCCCAGCCAGAGGGGTAATTAATTAGAGGAAGCTTGAAGAATTTATTGTACTTTCCATACTGGATTACCTCGAACACTGAAATCACCCTAGAATCATCTAATCTAGATGCAGGGACTGATCTTGCCATTAAGCCCTTCTGCTTTTTTTAAATTAATTATTTGTCTCTGCTACTTTACTATTGGTTTAGCCCCTCCTTCTTAAGGTCTTCTATCTTCTAGTTCCTTGAGTTGCCTTTCCGAGAAGAGTTTCTTTGTTCTTTATTTTGTTTGATGGGACAATAACCCTGCTTACCTTTATCAAGAGAGACAGGAGAAAGGGAGGGAATCAAAGAAGACAAGCAGACTTTAACTAATATTCTTTGGGCACCCACAACCTGCTGAGTACTCCCCCTTAAGTTATCATGCTTAAAACTTGTAACACTTTGGGTTTGTGACTCTGCCAGCGTTTTAAAAATTAGGAAACTGGAACGCAGAGTTATGAAATGACTTTTCCAGGGCTCATTAATGCATCACCAGTGTAAGTTACCTCTACCTTCTCTGATCATACCCACACACATTTTCAGTCTCTCTCACTTTATTATTTTGGAACAACTCTTTAAATTCATCATGAGCTATCTGCCATTGGCTCAAACTCCTTCCATGCATCAATCACACTCTTCCTTCTTCATTTTCCTTTATCAGCCTCAACTCCATGGTTCATCACTTACACCACTCTTGTCAACATCTTAAAAACCTAAACACTATTCTTTTCTACATTCATCTTTACAAAAAAGTTCAGCTTTTAAGTGTTTGCCCACTCCACACACACAAAAAAGAAACAAACAAACAAACAAACAAAGACAGGATGATAGGATGGTAAGCATGCTGGAGAACAGCACACAACTGTGAAGATTAGTGGCATCTGAATTTGCTATTTCCAGTCTTTACAAAGCCCTCAGCAGTGGTCAGTTGATTCGCTATATGCCTCATTCAACAGAAATTTCAATGAGGAGCGGAACACTAGCTTGTTTCGCTCATTATTTTAAATCACTTGAATATAAGCTCCACAATGGCAGGTACCACCTGTGGTATACATTACCATATTTCCAGTCCCTAAGACAGTTTCTAAGATGTGATACATACTCAGTAAATATCTAGTGAGGGAATTAAATTATAAGAGCTGAAAGCAAAGGCATCAACAGGTTAGGGTTTTTAAAGAGCCAGTTGCTGTGCTGACCATTCAACACCCTGGTTCTGCCAGTGGGTATGCCAGACAGAAAACAGAATGGATAATGGAGCTACCAGGGACTTGGGGGAAGAGGAAACAGGGGCTGTTGGTCAACAAGTGCAAAGTTTTAGTTACACAACATGACATTATCCTGGAGAGCTACTGTACTGTATTGTGCCAATAGTTAACAAAACCGTATTACACTAGAAATGTTTACTAAAAGAGCATATGTTACATGTTCTTATCACTAAGTAAATTTTAAAAATATATTTAAAAGGTAGGAGGAAACTTTTGGAGGTTACATTTATGTTTCTGATACTGATTGTGGTGATGGTTTCATGGCTGAACACCTATCTCCAAACTCATCAAAACACCCACATTAAATATGTACAGCTTTTTGTATTTTAATCACACATTCATGACACTTTCAGATTTAAAAAAAAAAAAAAGCAGATCTGCTCTTAAAATATTTTGAAGAATTTTTTCCAAAAAGAGGAAAAGGGGAATGCACCAGAGGGGAATGAGACTTCAAAAATGAAAGAATAGTAATAAAGTTCCTAGGAATAAATATATCTAAGAAGATGAGACCTAGATTGAAAACTATAAGACAATGATAAAAGAAATTGAAAAAGGCACAAATAAGTGGAAATATAGATTGTACTCATGGATTGGAAGAATTAATATTACTAAAATGTCTATACTGCCCAAAGAAATATAGAGTTTCAATTAATTCCATATAAAAATTCCATTGGTATTTTTCACAGAAACAGAACAAACAACCCTAAAATGTGTATGGAACCACAGAAGACCGTAAAAAAAAAAAAAAAACAAAGAAAGCTTGAGAAAGAAGAACAAAACTGGGCCTCCCCGGTGGCGTAGCGGTTAAGGGCTGCGCTGTGGAGCTGTCGGCAGCGGCGACGCGAGTTCGACGCCCGGCTGGGGAGAATCCCACATGGTGCGGCAGACCTCTCCTGCCTCGCCCGCTGCTCCCCTCAGCAGTGTATTTCTGATCTGCCTGTTCTGCTACCCGCTCTGTCTCTGGCGAACCCTCTCGCCGCCCCACAGCTCTGGCTTGTACCCCAGCTTGTATGTATAAATAAAAAATAAATCTTTAAAAAAAAAAAAAAGAAGAAGAACAAAACTGGAGAATCATGCTTCTTGATTTCCAACTATACTATAAAGCTATAGTAATCAAAACAGTATGGTACTAGCATTAAAAATAGACACCAGTCAATGGAACAGAACAGAGAGTTCAAAACAAAGGCATACTGATATGGCCAATTAATTTACAACAGAGGAGTCAAGAATACAAATGGTAAAAGAACAGTCTCCTCAATAAGGAGGGTATTGGGAAAAATGGGACAGTCACAGACATAAGAATAAAACTGAACTACCACCTCACACCATACACAAACATTAACTCAAAATGAATTAAATGGAAATAAAATACCTGAAACATAAAATGCTAGAATATGGAGATAACTTCTTTAACTTTGGTCTTGGCAATGATTTTTTGGGTTTTACACTAAAAGCAAGGACATAAAAAAGTAAAAATAAACAAGTGAAACTGTATCAAACTAAAAAGCTTCTGCACAGCAAAGGAAACCATCAACAAAATGAAAAGGTAACCTACCAAATGAAAGAAACATTTGAAATCATAACATTTGCAAGGGATTCACATTTAATATATATATAAGAAGTTTCTATAACTCCATAGCAAAAACAAACAATCTGAGTGTAAAGTGGGCAGAATACCTGAAGAGACATTTTTTTCAGAAACGCACAGATGACCAAAAGGTACATGAAAAGATGTTACACATCACTAATCAGCAGGAAAATGCAAATCAAAACCACGAGGTGAAGGTTCACCTCACAGCTATTAGAATGGCTATTTCACCAAGACAAGAAATAAAAAATGCTGAGAGAACTGTGGGAAAAGGGAACTCTTGTGCACTGCTGATGGGAATATAAATTGGTGGGTTCAGCCACTGTGTAAAACAGCATGGAGGTGCCACAAAAAAAAAAAGGAAAGGAAGAAAGAAAAGAAAACTACCATATGATGCAGCAACACAACTTCTGGGTATTTATCTGAAGAAAACAAAACACTAACTCAAAAAGATTTACGTGTGCATTTTGGCATGATTTACAATAACCAAGATATTATGGAAGCAATCAAAATATCCATCAATAGATGAACAACCAAGAGTGACAGCAAAGGGAATGGAATATTATTCTACATAAAAAAAAATAAATAAATCTTGTCATCTGCAAAAGGATGAGCCTTGAGGGCATACTAAATGAAACTGACCAAGAGAGAAGAACACTGCATGATCTCACTTACATGTGAAATAAAAAAAAAAAAAAAACACAGATAAAAGACTATCAGTTGCCAGAGGCAGGGGTTGGG
Source organism: Scalopus aquaticus (assembly GCA_004024925.1). NCBI lineage: Eukaryota > Metazoa > Chordata > Mammalia > Eulipotyphla > Talpidae > Scalopus > Scalopus aquaticus. Next base: position 8,546 of record PVIJ01019145.1, read on the forward strand.
ATTGAAAAGGATGAAGGTAGTCAAAAAGTATAAACATCCAGCTATAACATAAATAAGCCTTGGCGATATAATGTGCAACACAGTAATGACAGTTAATGATACTATATTGCATATTTGAAAGTTGCTAAGAAAACAGATCTTAAAAGTCCTCATCACAAAAATTTTGTAGCTGTGTAATGAGGGATGTCCACTAGACTTACTGTGGTCATTTCACAATATATACATTGTTGTTACGCTATATACTTGCAACTACTTTAATGTTATGTATAATGATATCCCAATTTTAAAATAAAAAGAAGTTAAAGTTTTGCCAAGTTGCCTCCCCCAAACTCAACACACAATCCTGAGTTCTTATATTGATCTAGAACCTCTACTGGCTCCTGGAGATGCCAGTACAATCTCTAGCCTCCGGGAGCCCATTAGAGCAACTTCTACACTTTTGATTCTCACATACTAAGGGCCTTACACATAAGTAGACTGAAAAGTAACACTGCGAACATATCATTCATGCCTTGCTCAAACATTAAAAAGAAGAGATGCAAAGGGTTTGCATTTTCTTTAGTATTTGATATGTCTTCTGTTACCCCCCCAAGGATAGAGAGAGGGGGGATTTGTTGCATAAGGGCGTTTGGGGAAATCTGTTATCACACAGAATCAGAGAAAACACAACTGCTGTGAGCTTTGGCTGCACTTCACTGCTCATGGCCCAAAGCCACGAAGAGGGCCAATAAAGGCCGCAGCTCAAGCAGGCTAACCCAGATCCAAGGTTTCCTCACTGGCACCCAGCCATGAAGCTTCTTTTTCCAGTCTTTGCCAGCCTCATGCTACAGTACCACGTGAACACAGGTAATGTGGAATTCTAGGTTTAAGAGGGGTGGGTGTGAGCAAGTGGGGATTTGTCTGTTTATGACAACGGGAAACTAAAGATATGGCTGAAGAGTTGCACCCATCACATACCTTCCCCCACCCATCCCCGTAAACCCAACCCCAGACCTGAGTCTGAAGGGGGCACACAGGGAGCTTGCAGAGAAAGAGTGTTTCCTGCGTACTTATAGAAACTACCCAGTATAGCTGCTTCCTGCCCTCCTGCCTGTAGACAGCTACAGTCTGGGACTCAACCAAACTCTACCTCTTTTTTGCTTTCCTAATTCAAACCATCCCTTGAAGCAAAGATTCCTATCAGTTCATACCCTCCTTTGATAGGGAGAAAGCCTTACCCTTCTGCTCTAAACAACTCCTCTTAGGAACCAGTAAACAGGTTCTCCACCTCAACTTTTCCACATTTTTCATAGTTTCATGCCCTCTCTGTCTTTGTCCTCATGGGAACCCTGATAGTATCCTTAACAGCATCTAGGACTTGGGCCTCCCTGGTGGCACAACGGGTTAAGCATGGAGCTGTCAGCAGCTATAGCACCAGTTCAATGCCTGGCAGTGGAGATTCCCACATGGCACAGCAGACCTCTCCTGCCTCGCTCCCTGCTCCCCTCAACAGTGTACTTCAGTCGATCTGCCTGTTCTGCTCCCCACTCTGTCTCTGGTGAACCCTCTCATCACTCCACACCTCTGATCTGCACCCCAGCTTGTATATAAATAAATCTTTTAAAAAAAAAAAAGCATCTATGAGCACATTGTGGCAAAAGACTGAACAAATGGATTGGCCATTGTTTTTTGAAAAGGAGACGCATTAAGACTTGTTTCAGAATGAAAAGATCACCCTGATATTTTGAATAACTAACAATAGGTCAGGAAAGGAAAAGAGTCTGAGAAGTCTCTAATGCTTTTATCTGGGGACCCTAAGGAAAGGGCAGTATCATAAACAGGTATGACTGTTTTCTTGGGTAAGGGCACTTAGCCACTTTGAGCCTCAAGTTTCCCAGGAGTATAGCTGGATTAATCATGTCGCTTCTTGAAATACAAGCATGTTACTGCTTTTTGTCTTTGGTGAGAAACAATGTCGAAATGTATGTGAGCATTAGGTGCTACATAAAGCTCTTGTTATTTATGGGAAATCAGTTGATTGTTAAGATAAGTGAGGGCACACTTTCTTGATTCAAAAAGAAGCGGGGGAGGTAGGGGTGAGCCATGAGTCACAGGGACAGAAAAATCCTCCAGCAGCTGAAGATATTAAGGTACTAAACTACACAGGGAGTTTAGAGAGTAAACAATGTGGGAGTTATCTTTATAGAGATGAGGTTACAGCTATGATGATAAATAGGGCCGCCGAAGTACACAGTGTCCAGAGAGGCTGAAAACGACAGAACACTGTGCCCCCGGACCAACACGCCTCAGGTCACAGTGACTGTCAAGGTCATGAACCACTGGGTTTGGTGAGAAGCCAGTACTCCTGAAAGTCTTATGGATTCTCTTTTGAAATTCTTTTTTCAGTTAGTTTTATGACAGATTTTACACTTGTTGGTATTTTCTAGAATCATGGGAAGGGTGATGATGCCCTAAGAGTGGCTAAGCTGCTAAATTGAAGGTCTAAGATCCTATCCTGAAGCAAATAATTAGGTTCCCTTTTCCTTGTTCCCCTATCTGCCCTGGATTTTTAAAGTCACTCAATGAAGGGAGATCTAGAAAAGAGATTTATTTTGAATTTCAAGGATGGGCAGAGATTCTATTGGCTGCCAGCTGCCCCCATCAACACGCCTCAACTCTGTATTCAAAATTCAACAACCCCCCTCTTACTCTACCTCTCTTCCTTCAGCAGTTTTTTTATTTAAGATTTATTTATTCATGCATACAAGAGCTGGGGTGCAGGCCAGAGGTGTGGGGGTACGAGGATTCACCAGAGACAGAGTGGGGAGCAGAACAGGCAGACTGAAGTATACTGCTGAGGGCAGCAGTGGGTGAGGCAGGAGAGGTCTGCTGTGCCATGTGGGATTCTCCCTGGCCGGGGATTGACTCATGCTGCAGTGGCTGCAGATACCTTCATAGTCTCAGACTTAACCCCTTGCACCACCAGGGACGTCTTCCTCCAGCAGTTTTAATATCATATCTAGTTACTGACCTTAGCCCATTGGTTTTCTCTTTCCTTTGCACAGAATTCCTTATCTTGAGAAGATGTTTAATGGGTTTCGGGAAATGCAAAGATGATTGCAGCATGAATGAAAAAGAGGTACAGAAATGCAAGAAGAAAAAATGTTGTATTGGACCGAAAGTGGTTCAAATGTTTAAAAACTACATGCAAAATGAAATGTCCCATGCATTTGAAGATAACTCCCAAGAACTGCCAAAAACTACCAAGAATTCTAGGGCTATACAAACAAAATATCAGGGTTTATCTCTTCTCCCCCAAATCAAAAGTACTTGGTCTTCTGTCAACATCAACACCATCAGCACCCCAAACTCCAGCATTGGGAACTCTGCCACCACCAACCCCACGTTCTCAAGAAAGTTTACACACACTGCCAAGGGAGACATCAAAGAAGGCAGAGCTTCAGTCCCTGACTCCCCACCACCAGCACGGCCGCCCTAGGCTGCGCCAACACACGACTCAGCTGGAAGACGCAGACGAGCAGGGATGTGGGTCTTTCCCTTAAAACACCAAGTTCCTCTCTCTTTGCTATCCATAAGATGGGACATAGAACTGATTCTTCTGTTATCAGTCACTGAATAAATATCATTTAAGCACCAACAGTTTATATGATGTTATCATTCTCACTGGAGCCTCACAGAGGAGACAGAGCTGGAAAGGGATGGATTTTTAGTTTTCATGCCCAGGAGAAAGCAAGCACAAGACATGGTGACCACAGCACTCACTTGGCCCATGGGTGGCCCAGATTAGGTCTCTCTAACAAAGATTTATGGTTCTCATATATTGTGTTTTTCTTGGAGCAACAGGAAGGAAAGCATCAGGAGACATGTTCATATATTTAAGGCTCCAATGCAATGTTATCTTCTCTATAGGACACAACCTAATTCTTTTTTTTTTAAGATTTATTTATTTATTTATGCATACAAGCTGGGGTACAGGCCAGAGGCATAAGGCAGCAAGAGGGTTCACCAGAGACAGAGTAGGGAGCAGAACAGGCAGATCGACGGAAATACACTGCTGATGGGAGCAGCAGGCGAGGCAGGAGAGGTCTGCCACGCTATGTGGGAATCTCCCTGGCCGGGCGTCGAACTTACATCACTGCTGCCGACAGCTCCACAGCGCAGCTGCTTAAGCGCTGCACCACCAGGGAGGACCTCGTTACACCAATTCTAATGTTCTTTGAGCTAATTGAGTATTAGCTAGGAGACTTTGGATGTCTCTAATTTGGGATGATTGTCAAGGAGGATGCCCTGAGTTTTCTCTTCTCAGTGTAAGATTTGCTTTAGAACTATAGGAGGCCATCGTTTGTGAAGAATCACAGATTTCTCATCTATCTCAGGAACTAACATGGGTTCAATGTTGGTTTTTATGCAAAGATTTCCCCCAAATGCCACATAGTAATTCTAGAATGCAACCTTTCAAATATGTTTCTGGAGTGTTCATACCACAGAAAGAGTTGCCACACAAAGAATAACTTCAACTCCTGTGTTCCCTGAAGAACCCCAAATACATCTTATGGGCATTAGATTATCCCTCCAGAGCTGTATCATCTGCCAAAACCTTCAAAGTGCCCCTGATGTTCTCATGCTTGGGGTGCTGTCTTCACTGTTCACAGAATGAAGAGAGCGTCTCCTTCTCACTTAAGTTCCAGGCCTTTTGAGTCCCTATTTCCTATCATCGATCTCACCTATCGCTTCTCAGGTGAATGCTCCTGGGAAATATTATCTTCCTTCAGGGAAATCCCACATCCATTGTAACAAATATGAGACATCGCCAATATCTGTTCTCTCCTTTCCCTAACTACAGTTATAGAACCCTCCTAATGTAGCTTGGCCCAAGGCCAGCAAGAGTAGAGATGACATTTGCCAGACAGAACTGGCCATTCTTCAATGACTGTTCAATCTGCTATTCCACATGTTCAAACTTTTCCAAAATAAAATGTTTTACAAGCCACATTTCCTAACTGTTTAGTTTTAATTCCAGCAACTTAGAGGAAATTTATTCTCAGAATAAATTACTCTTGGACACTGAGTATATGCCAGCCCTATGCCAAATCATTTACAAGGATTGCCTTATTTAGTCCTTAACACCCCTATTGTGAAGGAAAGACTCTCAATTTGACAGGTGATGAAACTGAGTCTTGAACAGGTTGAGTCACCTAAGGTCACAAGCCACAGAGCTAGGGTCTGACTAGGGTTGAGTCAGCTCGTTAACCTCTGCCCCGTTGAATCTCTCAGCAGCAGGGAGAGAGAAGGACCTAGAAGAGAAACCTCCCCTTTCTCCCAGAACTTCCAACCTGGCAATGACCAGCAAAAGAAACCATTTCCTTGATAAATTCTCCAAGTCTCTGCCCCCAGAGTAAAAGTAGCTCCATCTCTTACAATAAGAAAGTTCAGAAGAAATGTACATTTATCCATTTACGGATTCGTTTACACTTTTATGAATAACAGAGACCGGTATATTCTAATTCCAATTAGAATATTAATTAATTAACAAATTCTTTCCATATAGTCAGGCTTATCCAGGAGAACCAAAGCAATTAGAAGTTTGTGAGTCAGAACAATAGAAATTAATGAAATTCGTAAAGGCCACATAATATCACTGTGGAGCCACTGGCTCCACAACGGCAGGAACTTTCTGTGCCTACAATGGAGCCAAGCCCATCCGTTGGCGATCGACAAATATGTAGTGAATGAATGAATGAACACGTACAATAGGACTGTGTTGCCAATGAGACTAGGACTACTTGAAATTCCAAGGCAATCTCCCTCTGGCATAGACGGTGTGTAAGAGCCTCTTCCCACATCAGCCTCTGAGGTTCTCACTTGTCCGTTCTCCCTCTGGAGACCATGCCCTTCTGCTTGGCACATTTTTTATCTAGCTGGGTGCTCTTGTGATTGTCACTCTGCCTTCTCTTCCTGTGACCTCCTAAGAAAGGATTTCTGATTTGCTGCCTCTGGTTGCAGCCTCACTTAGTAACATGCCCCTTATCACCCCAGTCATGGCCTTGACCCCATCCTTCCTACTGGGATGCCAGCCTCTCAAACACACAACCCCTGGAGTCAGATTGGCGTGAGTGTGAGTTTTATTTCTGCCACTTTCTCAGGGCAGAACCCCTGCTGAAAACATGAATTCCCATTGTCTCCACTTCCTTGCCCGCCAAATGGGGAGACTATTCCTTGCCTTGAATAACTGCTAAAAGTACTAATTGGGGCCTCCCTGGTGGCGCAACGGGTTACGCACAGCACTGTGGAGCTGTCCATGGCTGCAGCGCAAGTTCAATGCCCGCTGGGGAGACTCCCACATGGCGCGGTAGAACTCTCCTGCCTCGTCTGCTGCTCCCCTCAGCAGTGCATTTCGGTGGTCGATCTGCCTGTTCTGCTCCCCACTCTGTCTCTGGTGAACCCTCCCATCACTCCACACCTCTGGCCTGCACCCCAGCTTGTATGCAAAAATAAATAAATCTTTAAAAAAAGTACTAATTGATCCAATTTATATAGGACACTTGGAACACTCTGTGACCCACAGTTATACTCAATAGAAATGGTTCCTTTCCCTTCCACATCATAAATCAGGACAGCCGGTGTTCCAACAGATTTCCACGATTTTGTTACTTTGTCCCCCAGTGGAGTGTATCTGCCCCTTCAGCAGATATAAACCCCTGATGGCCATGAGGAGTCATAAAGCCTGGGACCCCTCTTACCTCCGCACCGCTTTCCTCTTTCCCCCAGGCCTGAGTGTGCCTACCTTTGCCGGGCTGGGCTGACCGCCAAAGTAGAAAAACCACTCTTCAGGAATCCTCAGTCCAAAGATGCAAGAGGCCTTGTCTCCAGGATCCTGTAGGGAACACATCACATGGGATTCAGACTGACTGTGCCAGCAGCAAAAGAAATTGGCACCTCCATCGGGCATGGATCCTCCAAACTCTAAAGGGAAACAAATGCTGGAATGAGGATCTAAATGCCCTTGAGTTCAGCCTCTCTCAGCTCTGTTCTACCACAGAAGTTCCTGTCCTGGTCTTGGCTGCCTATGTGAACATGACCCCTCAGGAAGCTCAACTAGGGTAAAAAAAACATCTGAGTAAGAAAAGCAAAGGAAAGGAAGAGGACCTGGCCCAGGTGGAGGCTCTTGGCCTCTAACTTTCAATGCAAACAGGGTCCAAGCAGAATTTGTTGCTGCCCAACATCAGAAATATGTCTTTTAAGGATAATTTGGTGGGTCCAAACCCAAAACTACATCTCTGATACAGCACCCAAAGGTGCCATTGGGCCCTCCAAACTTGGCAACCATTTATAGTTGGTTGCCTTCACCAGTCCAGCCAGACTCTCCTTGATTTTCACATGTAACAGCTTTTCCCAGTAAGCAGTCATTTCCTTCATGGCAATGACGGGCTCTCTATGTTTAGGGGAAAAAAGAGCTTTGACTTTGTTTAGCTTTGTTTTGCTATAATTTGAGAGGAGGGGGTGTAAGTTGGTGAGTGGTCCTTGAAGGACTTCCTCTAAGCTTTGAAGGGGCTCTCTGGAGGTAGAGTCTTGGAATCTGGACCTGTGGTTCATGTCGTCATCAACTTTGGGATTTCTCAAATTGGAGTGACTACCTCCTGTCCCTTTTTGTCCTTCTGGATAAGTTATAGATGTCCACATGGGTGACTTTTAATAATCAGAGAAAAGCTAAAGAAGTGTATTGAAAGTAGAGTACAGGCAAGGCATATTTCAGGGGAAGACTCTTCAGGAGTGATTTACTTGGAGGGGTTTTAGCTTATTGAGTAAACAATCTCTATTGGATTAAGGGGGTTGTATTCTATTCCTAATGTACTAAAAATATCTTGTATTTGCTGCTTTATACATTTTAAAATCAGAAAGTGAAAAATCCTCCCACTTTGTTCTTCCTTCAAAATTGTTTTTTGTTATTTTTTTTTACCTTATTATATAAATTATGAGATCAGCTTGCCAGCCTGCAAAAGAATCCTGCTCAAATTTTGATAGGGATTGTGTTAACTCTGTAGTCAACACAGCATGTAAAGAGATACTTAAATTCACTTAATGAGAGAAAAGCAAATCAAACCAAATTTAGAATGCTGGATAAAAACAAGTTAGGGAAGATGTAGGAATATAGAAACCCTCAAATACTACTTGTAAAAATGTGGACGCTTCATCTTTCTTGGGGACTATCTGCTACCACTTGATCAAATTTGTTATATACTTATCTATGACCCAAGAATTCCGCCCCTCAATATATCCCAAAGATATTCTGACCCAGGTCCTAAGAGGATGGACCTACATTGTTATTGGGATTCCAGGCATTCTAAGGCAATCTGATAGCAGAACAATAAATTAATTGGGGGCCTCACTGGTGGCCCAACCAGTTAAGTTGCAGCACTATGAAGCTCTCCAGAGCCACTGCAGCACGCACGAGTTCCATCCCCAGCCAGGAAGCTTCCCACATGGCACAGCAGACCTAGCCTGTCTCTCCTGCTGCTCCCCTCAGCAGTGTATTTCAGTAGATCTGCCTGTTCTGCTCCCCACTGTCTCTGCTGAATCCTCTCACCCACCTCCCCATACTTCTGGCCTATACCCCAGCTTGTATGCATAAATAAATTATTTTAATAATAATTAATTAATTGGATGAAGACTTCAAAACACACACCTAATTAGGAGCACCAGATTCAACATACACAGATGTGGATGAATCTTCACCACTATAGTTCTCAGTGGGAAAAAGTAAGGAGACAGACATATACTATTTATGTAAACTAAAAATATCTGCAGTTAACACACATTTAAAAGAATATGTAAAAGATATTCACGAAACTCATTAGAACAAATAAGAGGGAAAATAGAATAGGGTAGACAGTTTAAAAGAAATGAATGGGTAAAATAAAAGCTGGGCCTCGCATAGACCAGTAATAATTATGTGTCATGATAGAGGAGAGAAATTCATTCAAGAGCTGAGAATCAGTGCCTCCCTGATGGCACAAGGGGTAAGTCTCAGGGCTATGAAGCTATTCGCAGCCACTGCAGCAGGAGTTCAAACCCCGGCCAGAGAGCTGACCCACATGGCCCAGCAGACCCCTCCTGCCTTGCCCACTGCTCCCCTCAGCAGTGTATTTCAATCAATTTGCCTGTTCTGCTCCCCACTCTGCCTCTCCTGAATCCTCTCAACACCCCCCCCAACACACGCACACCTCTAGCCTACACCCCAGCTCGCATAAACAAATAAATATTTAAAAAAAAAAAAGCTGAGAATTAAAATTTTTAAAATGTAGTTGTGAGAGGGGTGGATATCAAGTGACAAAGCAGCTCGCACTTCACCTGGACCCTTGGGAACCTTTACCCCACTCTACCCCAGTAAAACCTGGAAGCACAGGCCAAAGAACTTTCAATATGCCTCAAAATTCAAACAGGCCCAGCGAACACGGAAGTGAGCAGGAAGCAGATAATTTTTCTTTGGAGCCTTGTATAAGCCTTCAGAGAATTCTAACTTGTTATAACCCATATCATAGCCAACTCTCCATTGATCACCACCCTCACCATGAGGAGCGCTCAGTCGGAAATACAGCAGCCCCCACCAGGAAGTAGGGCGTCCCGTGAAACCAGGAAAAACCACCAGCAAAGCAGCAGTTACCGTTCACTTAGAGAAAATTACAGCGTTCCGGGACCCAAAAAATGACCTATAAAATTATACCAAAGAACACGTAATGCCAAAAATCACACTAACTTAGAGAAAATTCAGGGGTAATATGATAAATACCAGGCTGCCACGCGTGTCTTGCCAAGGCGCTCCACGTCACTCGCTGCGCCGAGCCGGCTTCCTCTGTAACAGACGCCGCAAAACACGCGGAGCGCTGCATGGCTTTTGCCTTCCGTCGCAAAAGCGGAAATGCTCTTTGGTTTACAAAAATAGGCACAAGTGTAGGGCTCTCATAAAAGCAAAGGAGTATAAGGCAAACTTTCAAGAGGGAGCCCTGTATAGTAGTTAGAACTTTGTAACCGTCTTCTTTTATTCTGTGTATTAATTCCACATGTGGATCAAAGGGCAAGCATATTTTTGCTTCATTTTGTTTTAGACATTGAATGTATGCTAACACACTGCTCTGCAAAATACAGCATATCCATTGAAATTCACAGGAACCGCAGACCAATGACCTTGCTTGCCTCATAAAACAGCATGCTAGTCTTCGAGATACTCAGTAATTGACACCGTGGCCAAATAGCCTGACTGGAGCTATTTGCCCTGATGGCAGAGATTTCTGCTCCATCACTGGCTCACTGCCGGTTTTGTTTTTTTATCTCACTTGAAGTCTAATAAAGGTTGTGCTTCAGGCAAGTGACACAGGTAATTCTGTCCCCACCACCCCACTGCATTCTCTCCAGGCCTGTCCCCACTCTTCAAGCATGAAGTTCTTGCCTCTGGCTTTTGCGGCTCTCATGTTTCTGGCTTCAGTGACTTTCAGGGAGCTGGAATTCTCCATAGTAAGAAGAGTATAATGGAGAGGAGAGGCAGCGGAAACAAAAGCATTAGCTATATCTAATTTTAAAAGGGAAAGGAAACGGTTAAATACATATCTACAGGAGGAAGAGAAAACAAGGCAGAGGAAACAGGTAAAAAACTACACTTCCCTTAATATAATCTGCTTTGAAGATTTGACTTTGAGTCAAACTTTAGTTCACTTACTACAAAAATATCAAAATTGAGAAAGCAACTTCTAAAATTTAAAAGCTAAAGAAATCAAATGAGGGCCTCCCTGGTGGTGTAGCGGTTAAGCTCTGTGCTATGGAGCTGTTGGCAGCAGCAATGAGAGTTGGACACCCGGCGGGGGAAATTCCCACACTGCAGCAGCAGACCTCTCCTGCCTCACCTGCTGCCCCCCTCACCAGTGTATTTCCGTCCATCTACCTGTTCTGCTCCCCACTCTGTCTCTGGTGAACACTCTCACCGCCACATTCCTCTGGCCTGTACCCCAGCTTGTATGCATAAATAAATCTTTAAAAAAAAAAAGAAATCAAATGAACCTGTATTGAATTGTTGACATAACCACAAGAAGAACTATTTAAAAGTGACTTTAAAAGAGTAATTTGAATGTAATTCCTCAATGGAAGGTAGCCTAGGACAAAAAAACTGCCTAGACCTGAGCTTTTAGGATAATCAGCATGGAGGAAATACAGCCAGTAAAGGGTACAATATTCTTCCTCACTTGAACCCAGGAGTTACCGAAGGATCCTACTGTAAAGACAGTTCAGAGTGAAGTTCTAGTAAAATAGGGATTGCATAAGGCAGGTGTGTATCTCCTAGTGATTCAAGAGGGAAGTTTGGTATGCAAAATACTTTTGAAAACTCTGTACGCTTATGTATAATTTCCAAAATTTTGTGATTTAACTTTTGGGTGTTTTTGTCCCATAAATTACTTAGAGGGAATTTATTTATTTATTTATTTATTTGTTTATTTATTTATTTATTTATTTGGGGTTGTCCCATTTTTAATTTTAAATAAGTAAAGTCCTTTTAAATAATTTGTAGTTCAAAAACAAAAATTACAGGGCCTCCCAGGTGGCGCAGGGGTTAAAGTCTCACCGCTATTAAGCTATCACCAGCTATTAAGCTATCACCCCGGCATGATTTCAATCCCCAGCCAGGGAGCTAACCCACATGGCACAGCAGACCTCTCCTGTCTCTCCCACGGCTCCCCTCAATAGTGTACTTCAGTAGATTCACCTGTTCTGCTCCCCACTCTGTCTCTGGTGAATCCTTTCTCTCTCTCTCTCTCTCTCTCTCTCTCTCTCTCTCTCTCTCTCTCTCTCTGGCTCTCTCTGTCTCTCTCTTCTCTCTCTCTCTCTCTCTCACACACACACACACACACACACACACACACACACACGCCCTCTGGTCTACACCCCAGTTCTTGCATGCATAAATTTAAAAAAAAAAAACAGCAATTGGTTAAATTTCCATCCCTGCTTCTTTGGCTGGTTGTTACAGTTTAATTTTCTTCTCACTGGTGGGGCTTCTGGGCCTTCCAGAACATACCACTGGACCTGGACATGCCTAGGGCCTGACCCTCACTGGCCTCCAGACTCTGTCCTACCAAGACTCCGAATGGCTCCATGTCACTTTTTCTTTTTTTAATATTATGTAAACTTATGTAAAAATAGAAAATAATGGAGAGCTACATTTTTAAATGTGGTACGAGCTCTTGGACATATTAACTTTTAAAAAGGAAGCAGAAGAACAATACAATTATTTATTTTTGGTAATGTGTTTAATATCATAATGTGTTTAATATCAATGTCTTTTTTTTTCTTTTGGTGTGTGGTTCTATAAATTTTAACACATATACTCGCTTGTAAACACCACCACCACAAACAGAACGTACTATAGTTTCATCACACTCAAAACCACTCCTCTGTATTCAGATTTCATCTCACCACAACCTCTTGCTATCACTGATCTATTTTCCATCGTTACATTTTTAACTTTTCTGAAAATGTCATACGAATAGAGTAAAATAGCGTTTCAATTTTGAGACTGACTTTTGAGAAAGACTCACTCAGCATATCTTTGAGATTCATCCAGTTAATTACTCATTTCTTTTTACTGTTGAGTAATATTGAGTTCTAGAGATAGAGTACAGGTTTTTTTATTCTTTGACTTGCTGAAAGACATTTTCATTGTTTCCTCTTGAAGGACAGACCTCCCAAAATGTCAGACTTTTTCCAATATGTGTCACCTTGGCATATGGAGCTAAGGTTAATCAGACCCTGTGGGATTTAAGGGAAACTGTTACCATTACCTTAAAAGAGTGAAGGTTACACAGGTTTAGGTCATCTCCAGAAATAACTCGTTTCTGAAGAAACTTATCTCATGGCAAAACAAACACTTAGAGTATCTCCCCATCATATGAGAACTCCTCCTTTCTCCTTGAGGACCCCAACTCATTTATTAGCTCAGGAATAAAAATCCTCAGACTATATCATTTACTCTAGAATGTAGAGCCCTGTAAATTCTTCATGCACGTATAATTAAATTTGTTCTTTTTCTCCTACTAATCTGCCTGGTGGTAATTTGTTTGCTTGGGCCTGACAGTTTTGGGCTGTCATAGATAAAGTTTCTGCGAACATCTGTTTATATATTTTTGTGTGATCATAAATTTTTGTTTCACTAGAGTAACTATCCAGGTGTAGGATTACTAAGTCCAATGCTAAATGTATATTTAACTTTGAAAGAAACTGACAAACCATTTTCCAGAATGATTGTGATATTTTGCATTCCCACCAGCAATGCATGAGATTTCCATTTGCTCCAAATCCTCAACAGCAATTGGTATTGACTGAAACTATTATAGCAATTCCGATCAGTGTTCAGTGATACAATTATTTTTTAAATTCACAGAATAAAAGGAAAGTACATATTATTTATGCAGTTAAAATGAAACACAAATGCATAAAGAGGAAGATAAAAATACACAACCAATTCAAGAAGCTATACAAAAAACAATAAAATTAAGACAAGAGACAGTCTTAATTTTACCAGGGTTGCTGATTTCAGTGAGTCTTGTGTGGCCCTGAGAATCTACATTTCTAAAAAATTCCTAGGTGACATTAATGCTTGCTAGTTTGGAATTCTTTTTGTTGGGGCATTTGTGTTTTTTATTGTTGTGCAAATGAACTCTTTTACTCTTTGCTACTCTTTTTTCTGGCAGTCATGGGAATTTCCACTCACTGGTTTTATTTGATGGTATGTGTGTGTGTGTCGCACGCACTTGCTATTGTTAGGGAAAATATAATTTTTTAAAATCTCCTCTCAACCAGAAAACCTTCCCACAAGGTAAAAGAGAAAACAGTTTTGTCATTGAATAAGCATTAAACCAGAATGTGAAGCGTGTCACAGGCAATCTGCTAAAGATATAACTCCATTATCTAACTCCAAGTTAGAACCAGACAAGGAAGTGGGTGTAGAAGGAATTAACATAACCATGAGCAAAATCCCTAGGCACCAGCACCTGAGTTACAAAGCATAGGTAAGAGTTAGTCTGCAGTCTAGGAGAAAAGATATGGAGATTGACCCCATTGTAGAATCTCCGGGTCTCTTTTCTACTTCTAGTTAGCCAGTAAACAGACAGTCATCGTCAGGGATGACCCCCTCCCAAATGACAGAAGGCTATATCAGAGCCATCCGTGCAAGAATTCAGGGCAGCCATTTCTCTGCCCACCTGTGCCTATGCAGGTGCTTTCCTTTCCCAACTCTGTCCCTCTGCAGGGCAGCGGCCTGCCTGTCTGCCTGTGACCTGCATCATGCAGGCCTCTCTTAGCAAACCTGCCCCTCAGCGGGGCAGCTCTTTATGCTCGCTTGTGTCTGTACAAGTGTCCTTTATTTCCTTGTCCTAATAAACCTGTTCTTTAAATATAACTGAGTCTCTGTCTCATGGAGAAACTTGCCACATGTCTCTGAAGGGAGCTCTGGTGAAACCTTTCCCAGAGTGAACCCAAGGACCTCACTCCCCTCTCAAATCCATCGACTCCAAAAACGACATCACTAAGAGGTTGGAAAATCAGGAAGAAATCTTCTCACCCAAGCAGATACAACCCTTCACCTACATATTCTCGAAATAAACAGTAACAAGCCCTCAAGTAAGGGCACCTTTTTTCCCATGTAGTTCATTTTAAATTCACCTGGTATGGGCCTCCCTGGTGGCGCAGCGGTTGGGCGCTGCGCTGTGGAGCTGTCGGCAGGTGCGATGCGGGTTCGACGCCCAGCCGGGGAGAATCCCACATGGTGCGGCAGACCTCTCCTGCCTCGCCCGCTGCTCTCCTCAGCAGTGTATTTCTGATCTGCCTGTTCTGCTCCCCACTCTGTCTCTGGTGAACCCTCTCGCCGCTCCACGCCTCTGGCCTGTACCCCAGCTGTATGTATAAATAAATAAATCTTAAAAAAATATATATTAAAAAATAATAATAATAATAAATAAATAAATTCACCTGGTAATTGGAGTGGCCATCTGTTAGCTGATTGGCTTCAAACAAAATTCTCCTCTTAAAATACAAAATTCATCTGGATAAACTTATGGGCCTAATTGACTTTGACAGTTCACTAATCAGGCAGCATCCCTATTCTCTGAAGAGCTCCAATCAGCTGTACAAATGAAGGCTTGTATAGACAGAAGAGGGAGAGATAGGGGAGAGAACGAAGGGAAAACCTGTAATGAAATTAGGTGTTAAGTCTTGAGTTAGCGATGTGGGCTTAGCATGAATGACTCCATTTGGGACCTAGTCTCTCTCTCTCTCTCTCCGCGCACTCTTTTTTTTTTTTTCTTTTCTTTAAACACTTGTAACAGGAGATAGTTTTGCAACTTGGAGTTACAAGAGCCCGCTGAAGTTTCTGTGCCCCCACCAAAGCTGGGAAACCAGGGTGCTACCTTCCTTGATGATTACAGTTCAAATATGTGTTTCCCAGGTCTTTGAGAAAGACATTCTTGGGTTGTAAAGTTGTCAAGAGGCCTATTTACATCTTGAAAGATTTCCATACATTTTAAGAGAAAGAACTTACAAGTCTTCAAAAGTAAATGCACAAAGAAAAGGAAAAAACGAGGGTCTTTTTCCTAGTTTTCAATAGAGGGAGTTAAGGCTCTTAGTTTTCATTTGTATTTGCTTTTGCACTGTTCTGCTTGCTGTTTGCTTTAGGGAAAGAAAGGAAGGGAAGAAGGAAGAAAGGAAAGGAGGAGGGAAGGAAGGAAGGAAGGAAGGAAGGAAGGAA
>PVIJ01019146.1:0-16098 GCA_004024925.1 Scalopus aquaticus
TAGTCTCTGGTTTTTCACGCCACGGTGGATTTATTTGGAACTATTAGGAGCTATTTCTTTGATCGTACTCAGTCTAGAAGCTTTAATCTCTATGCATTTAAAATTTCATTAAAATATATCCAGTAGTTCAGGAGCTGTGTGTGTTTTATTGAATGCTTATACCATTCATGCGGTGGCACAGAAAATAGCCGGCACAAGACGTGTTAAGTTAGATCCCCCTCCTCTGTATTACCACCATAAGCCTCTATCTTATCTATAGCATTTCTATAGCATACTGAATTGTTTGTATCCCATGTCTTCTTCTATGGGAAAAACTTTCTTATTGAGACAGAGCATTTAGTATATGTTTGCTTAATTAAAGTGAAAACTGGCTTTAAATGTGGAAAGTTCATTAATGCCTCTTACCTTAATAGAAAGGTTCAATAGCTGGATTTCCCCAAGGGCACCTTGATTGACACTAGCTCATATCAACCTATTCAAATACATACCCTTTTCCTGGCCCACCGACAGAAACCACTTGCATGCCAAAGGATCCTCTGCCCCTGGAGGATCTACTGCCAGCCCACTGGCCTACAACCATTCCAGCAATCTCCAGCTTTCCTCCTTGTGGTGGGATTGGGTGGAAACCTGCAAAGAGAGGAAGAATGGCAGTAATGAATGACAAGTACAAGGTACAATAAGAGGTGGAACAAAAGATCCTATAGTCCACCTACTGACTTATTTTCATTTTTCTATGTATCATAAAAAGACTGTAATAACAAGGAGTCAATGTGGAAGCAATTTAGATGGGTGTGTGATTTTTACATATTGACTTTAACAGGTCAGTTGTGGATGATTTATTTTCCAACTACAGAGCTTGTTACATAGTAGGTATTTAATATTTGTTGAGAGAACAAATGTCTTAAAATCTAGTTATTGGAAAATTAGAGGTCAAAACAACATTTGATTCCAGCATGTATCAGTATACACTGGAGGATTAGCCCAACAACCAACTTAAACTCAAAATAATGAAACTAAACTAGAAGTAGTTTATAATTAAAAGATAAGAACAGCAACAGTTGAAAACCAGCACAAATTCAAGATGAGATAGCACCTTAAAACAGGATATTGCAACTATGTGTTCTGTTTGCGAGTTTGTGACCTGGCACAAAAAGAAAGCTTCACAGAATACACAGTAAACTTCTAATTTTAGTTCTGGAAAAAACTCAATGTGAATAACCCCTCACTCATTAAGTAGGTTGTTGGTAAAGAGCTCTTCATTTATATAAAAGTAAGAGTCTAAGGAACTAGAGTGTTAGCATCTCCTAAGAGGGCAAGAAAAATTGTATTTGGAGATCTGATTGTGACTTTTCAAGAGGCAGAAGGCTCCTCACAAACTATCAGTAACTGGAGATTAAGCATCACTGGGAGTAGGGGCAATGTTGGGGTCCTCCTGAGAATGTGGCCTTAATCAAGGCTGTTTTCTGAGACACAATAAAATCAACAGGCAAAGAATGAGAAAAGTTATCTGTAAAGTCAGCTTCAAGGAATGGGATGAATGGCTGACTCCCTGGTTTATAATACTTGATCATTACCTGACTGAACAGGGGGTTGCCAGAGCATATGTTCACACTGCTCATCTAAGCACAGCCTTGGGCTAAAGATCCATACTGAGTTTTGTGACCCTGAAAGACAAACTTCAACTTCCAGCTTTATTATTTTTAAAGTATGAGCAATAGACAATAAACACCTTCATCCAAAGCGATGACACTTTCTTCTAATCCCAGAATCTTGAAATTTTAGGTCAAAATGTCTCTGTTAAAATATCCTGTTTTACCAGGGGACAGACCATTTGAATGATCAGGATCAGTATCTGAACTACCTAAACACGACTTTATTCACCATGAAGCCACAGCTCAGGTATCACCATTAAGCCACAGCATGCAAGTATGAATGTGTGTGTGTGTGTGTGTTGTGTGTCCACCAAACTGAAAGTCTCCAGAGTATGTAGACTATATGACTTATATCTTCCTGTGTTTTTAGAAATGTGTCAAGTTTGTCTCTAGAGTGAAAATGCATTTATCAGGCTACTGTCATCTGCCAACACTGTTCATTTACTCTTATCTCCCATTGCTTTCCCTGAAGCTCCTGTGTACATCTGCTGTGGGGAATGAGTGAGTTAACCAGTAGCCATGAAGTTCCCATTCATAGGAGTTATAGTTCACAAAGGAATTAAGTGGCTTCTGGTTTCTGTATCAGTTACTTTATGAGTATGGTTGCTGACAGTCAAATTCTGGGAGACCAACTACCATCTCTATGGAGAGTGGTCTGGGAAGTTAGGACCATCTTCCCCAGGCTACATGCCTCTATCAAATAAGCTGCTCTTCAAACTACCACAACACACCACAGAAAGTAAATGAGATAAGATATGTGACACTGCTGATTCTGTAACAGACAGTAATTACTGTATGGGTTATTATGAAATAAGTTGAAGATGACAAATACCTCATTCTTGGGTACTGACCTGCAAACCCCCGGCTCCTTCCTTGAGGGGGAGGTGGTAATGAGCCCATGGCTCTAGAATAAAGTGAGACAGGGTAGAGGGAGGGCACCATGGGAGGCACAAAAGTAGGTGATGGAAGTAGAGCAGAAGGTGGTGGAGGGTTTATGTTGACTCCTTCAAGGATACTCTGTCTCATCTTTTCCACTTTGGTTGCCAAGTCAGCCTTCAAATAAGGAACAAAATAATAATAGCAGCTGCCAATTTTTTTTAACTTCTATGTTTCAGGTACAGTATTGGGCAATCTAGGTACAGTCTTACAAATCTATTTCCATTAAGAGAATTGAGGCCTAGAGTTAAACAGTTTGCGGTAACATGCTAAGGAAAGCCTACGTGACACCAAAACCCCCACTCTTCACATGATACCACACAACTACCATATCAGGTTTGACTAAGAACTTATAAGACAAGTTGACTAAAACTTTAAAATTTCCTTGACTAGGTTAAGGAAACAAATATAACAATAAGTATTTACCAATAGTCTATTACATGGCCCACAATAGGCTGGGTCATTTTTTAAGGGGGAGGTAACAGAATTAGGTCAATGAAGAAAAACAAAACTGAGATATACCAAGCTTTTAACCTTCTCCCTAATAACCAGGATCAAAAGACCCTAACCTCTGTCCAGCATAATGTCCAGAGTTTGGAAATTTGTTCTAAAAAGGCCCAGATAATTAATTCCCCTGCAAAAGATAAAGAATTAAGGATTTCTTGCTCTTTCCTTCCCTCACCTTTCCCAGGGTTTCAAAAAAAGAAATCCCCTGCTTTTTTCCTGTCGTCTACTTTACTACCATCTTCTATTTTCAAAGTTCCTTTACAAGAACTTTATCATCACTTGCAAAAGTAACTTATAGTTTCTGTAAATAAGGGAAATGAAATTCTAAAATTGGAGGAAAGGCATATAGTACATCTGACTATTCTGTCGGAAGGACAGACTCAGAGTAAGAAAGGAATATAAAAACTTGAAAATCACAAAAATTAACTTGCCAACACATGTTTTTATAATTTGTTCATCTCAGATTCTGAGTCAACGGGACTATCATTGACCAAGTTAGTTTAAGGTCAGACACGCTTTCCCAATTTTGCTACCTCTCTCCCCAATGTCACTGATCCTTTGCCCTCCCTGTCAATTCATCCCCACCTTAGATCAGAGATGGCCCTTAGCAGCTGCCCAACATGTTGGTACCTGGCCATCACAGAGCTCAATCAGGGATACTCGCTCTCGGCCTGCTTTAATTAGTTTGCTCTGGAACAGTTTGCCATCGAAGTAAATCCAGGGACAGCAGTGCTCCCACGGGACTGGCTGGCCACAGGCATCATTAGCAAATAGAGCTGTATCGACCCCGCTCATGAAAAGGGCAGCAAGTTGGATCCCTCGGGCATCCAGTTTCTCAATCTGAAATCGCCACAGAGGAAAAACTACTATTAAGAAGTTACTGTTATCTTAAGAAGTTACATTTAATCTTATTCCTGTCATGCTGATTATTTCAGTTAAATTTGATCATGCTGTCTTTTAATAGAGACATTTTAGTGTACAAGTACCTTCTATGAAAGTCTTTCTCTGAGATATAGGGAGATGTTTGTTAAAAAAAAACAGCAGCTATAAAACTTCAAAAAGATATCAACTTGGGATACTATTTTTTAGTCTGTCAAATTAGAAAAAATTAAAAACTAAAGACCAAAATCATTGATACCCAATGAAGATGAGGATATAGTGAAATAAATGGGCATACTCATATAAAGCTGATGAGTAAATGTATATTACAATCAAGTAATACATATCAAGAAACCTGAAAATGTTCACTTGTTGACTTAGAAATTCTGCTCTTATCAATCTATTCTGAGGAAGTAGAGCTATAAATAAAGCTCTATGCATAAAAATGTTAATTACATTACATATAATAAGAGAAAATTCAAAACTAAATGGTCAACACTAATAATTAAATGATACATCTATATGATAAAAGTGTTATTCAGTGAAAATTTTAAGACAGAAAATATGTGCTAGGTTAAGGGAAAAAACACAACATATAATTATGTATTTCAACTAAGTAAAAAATGCACGACGAGACCGGAAAAAAAAATCAAAATGTTCACAGTGGTTATATCAGGTTGGGGAGTTAGACGGCTTTAACAGGAAAAGGGGAAGTACTTGTAGGTTCCCGTCTATGTGTGTTCTGGAGACAGTAACTACTTAGGATGGAATAATACAATATTTATTGTAAAAAGGAACTCCCTACTCTTTGTCTTAGACTGTTTTGTCTTTTTCTTAGTTGACCTAAATTAAAATCAAGATTTTTCAAGTCTTTTTGGATTTGGTCTTCTAACTTATTCTAGGTCCTCAAAGGAATATGGCTACTGAAGTTAGGAAAAGGTGCATTAATAGCTAATATTTATTAATTGCTGTGTACATAAAATATGTGAGACAGTGTTCTAAGTGTTTTGCATGAAATAATTAATATACTCATAAGCTTACAAGTATGGAAACTGAAGCTAGAAAGGTTAGACAACCAGCATAAGATGACACAGCTAAAGGTAAAGAAGCCAGCATTCAAACCCAAGGCAGCCTGGCTTCAGAGCCTGCCCTCCAATCTGCTATGTTCTATTGCCTTCTGTTATATGGTAGCTTTATTTCCTTCCTTATGCTCTTCTAGACTTCTAATACCCAATAAGTATTATTAAAAGGAAAGGTGGACATTTACTCAGAGACAAACAGGGGACACCAGGATAAGTGCCCTGTAGTTTATCTAACAAGAGTCAGAAACCTTACTGTGGTCGATGGGCCATGATTTATTTGTCTTGCACAATATCCATCTTTTCTATCCATTCTCACCCATCAGTACAGGAGCAGTGCTGCAGGCACCTGTTTTATTAATAGACATAAATATTTGGCTAAAATAAATCAAACATTTACCTGCAGAATTACTCTTCTCTCCAGCTCTGAAAAAGAAGTCTTAAAGTAAAGCTATAAATTCATTAAAGAATTTAAATGAGGGTGGATCAAATCACCTTGAGTTCTTGAAGTTGATCAGGTTCATAAAGCTGGGTAGATACTGCCTGTGCAAGGAAAGTGTCTAGCTCATGGCGATGTAAGATGCGGCCACCTGGCCACTGAATCATGTACCTAGAAAATAAAAGCATCATCATTAAGCTTTCACTAACATTTATTAAGCTAAGAACATGTCATGGGCCAGAGTCTAGGCTAGACTTGGGCAATTCCAATGGAATAAAAGTAGTAAGTCTCTGTCTTTGGTTATTGGCAGTCTGGGTGGCAGAGGAGACACACATGTATATTAACAATGACAAGTACCAAAATAAAAGAATGTACAGGATGCTACAAGAGCACAGAAGAGGGCTACAACTAGAAGAATAAGGGAGGGTATCCTGAAAAAAAAAAAGGTCACCAGGAGAGAAGTTTCAAGGGGAACATAGAAACAGTGAGAGTAAAGGTGAGGAACACTAAGCTGAAGAATGATGTAACAGTAAATGTGAGGCACAGATGTATGGGGTTCAGCATGATATACCAGACTCCATATTGCAGGAGCTAAGTATGTTTGTAGTGACAGGAGTCAAGATTAGAAAGTAGGCCAGATCACGAAGAGTCTCAAAAATAGTAACTAAGGAATTTGAACTTTATACTGAAAGTACAGCAGGTCCTGGACAAATAATACCATTTTGTTCAATGCTATTTCATTATAACATTGATGAGAAAAAAAGGAATCTTGGCCAATGTTGAAGAAACAATGTTATTTGAGGACCCTTTTTCATTCGCTTAAAGTTATAGTTTCCAAGAACATATTGATGGTATTAAGTGAGAACTTATTGCATAGGAAGACATTTCAGGATTATATACAGGAGAGTGACATTAACTGGTTTAATATTTAATATTGGCTGGTTTTTGAGGGTAAGAGACATGTATACCATTTGGGAGGTAACTGCAGCAACCTGTTGCAAAGTGGTCTAAACAAGGGAAGTGGTTGAAAGGTTGGAGAGGGTCAGAAGACAAGAGTATTAAGGAAATAAAGTCATGGAATTTGGTCATGGGTAAAGAAAAAGGAAGAGTCTAAGATTCCTAGAATTCTGCCTTGTATAGATGGCTAGATTATAGCGTCATTCCTCAAAATAGAAAATCTGCTAATTAAATCAAATAAGCACTCAGTGGTGAGTATTTGAACTGAATTCCATGAATTGAAATGCTCATTGCTATAGGCAGCAAGAATGCAGAAAAAGGAAAAGAGATGGACAAAAAATATAAATACATCAGTACCAAGACTATGACCTTAGCTCCCTTGAGGTTCACAAAACAACAATCATTCATAATTACTGGAGTTATTAAAACTTCAGAAATTTGGCATTGAAAGCAAGGGTTGGGTCCCTGGGGACTCTAGTCCCATTACTGTTACTAGGAGGTAGTGTGCTCTGCAGCCAGACAGCCTGGCACAAAATCTCTAAGTTTCCGTTCCTTATCTGAAATGATCACAACAGTACAGGTAGCCCTATGACTGTCACTCTTAAAGATCAAACTATTCAATATGGTTTTGAAATTGCAGGACATGTCAATAAGCCCTGTAATTGCTTCTTTAGGACCCAAATTCTAAATTACTGGGTTTACCAGCAGGGATCCTCTTGAGTCACACAAAACTTCCCTTTGCTCACAATACTTTCTACTCTTTTCCCTTATTCTCCAACAGGCAAATTCATTCATACTTCATAATCTATTTGATAATTATTTTTTAAATTAGGTAATAACTCACACGATATTTTATTAGCTTCATGTACATAACATGATGATTTAATATTTGTGTATATTGCAAAATGATCACCACAATAAATCTAGTTATATCCATGATCATGCACAGTTACGATTTTCCTTTGTGATGAAAAAGAGTATCTATTCTCTTAACAACTTTCAAACATACAATGCAGTATTATTAACTATAGTCTCAATGTTGTACATTACTTCCCCATGAGTTATTTATTTCAGTTTATACATTTTGGATTCCTCCTATTTCACCCAAGCCCTAAACCCCACCTCTGATAATCACTAATCAGTTCTCTGTAATCATGAGCTCTGTTTTGATTTATTTAAAAAAAGATTCCACATTTAAGTAAGATCATACAGTATTTCTCTGTCTGATTTATTTCACTTAGTACTATGTACTTAAAGTTCATCCATTTTTTCACAAATGGCAGCATTTCCTTCTGTTTTATGGCTGAATAATATTCTATGTGTACGTATTTATGTGTATAAATATACATTTGTATATATCATATTTTCTTTATCCATTCAAACCATTAATGGACACTTAAGTTGTTTCCATGCAGCAATAAACAGGGGATGTGTGTATCTTTTCATAGTTTTAGTTTTCTTCAGTTAAATACAGAGAAATGGAATTGCTGGATCATATGGTACTTCTATTTTTAATATTTTGAGGAAACTCTATACGTTTCCATAGTGGCTGACCAATTTACATTCCCTCCAACAATGCACAGGGTTCCCTTTCCTTTTTCTACACATCCTCACCAACACTTGTTATTTCTAGTCTTCTTGATAATAGCCATTCAAACAGTTGTGAGGTGATATATATCACTGTGGGTTTCATTTCCATTTCCTTGATGGTATTGAGTACCTTTACATGTAACTATTGGCAACCTGTATGCTTTCTTCTGAAAAAAAGTCTATTTAGATCCTCTGCCCATTTTTAATTGAAAATTTTTTGTTATTGAGATGTGTAAGTTCCCTGTATTATGAATATACTTCCTTATCAGATATATGATTTGTAAGTGTTTTTTCCCATTCATAGGTTAACTTTTCATTTTTGGATGGTTTCCTTTGTTGTACAGAAGGTTTTGTGTTTAATGTAGTCCCACTTTATTTTTGCTCTTTTAGCCTTTGGTTTTGGGTCAAATCCAAAAACTCATCATCAACACTGATGTCAATGCGCTATCAGAACCTATGAGATGCAGTAAAATCAGTACTAAGAAGGCCATAAATAGCAAAATAGGTTTATGTCAAGAAACAAGAAAGAATTCAAGTAATCTAATCTTATACCTTAAGGAGCTGAAAAAAAAGAACAAATGAACCAAAAGCCCCTAAAGAAAGAAGATAAAAAATTAGTATGGAAATAAACCAACAAAAAATATGATACCAAAGATCAGTGAAATCATAGTTGTTTCTTTGAAAAGACAAACAAAACAGACAAACCTCTAGCTAAGCTCACTAAGAAAAAAAGAGATAAAACTCTAATAGAAATGAAGAGAAGTTACAATAAACATCTTTAAAATGCTGTATGTTTTAAGACTAATTTATAAGATTATAAATTACTATGAAAATCTTTATGGCAATAAATTGGATAATATAGGCAAAATGGACAAATTCTTATAAATATATAAACTTCCAATACCAAATTGGGAAGAAATAGAAAAACTGAACAGATCAAATACAAGCAAGGGAACTGAAACAGTAATCAAAACTCCCCCCAAAACCAAAAGCCTAGGACAAGAAGGATGGTTTCACTAATGAGGTCTACCAAACACTCAAAGACAAACTAAAACCTATCCTTCTCAAACTCTTCTAAAGAATTGAAGAGGGAAAGCTTCCAAATACATTTTATGAGGACAATATTACTCTAATACAAAAGCAGACAAGGATAGCATACAAAAGTGAAAACCACAAACCAATTTCCCTGATAAACATAGATGCAAAAATCCTCAGCAAAATCTTAGCAAACCAAATAAAACAATACATTAAAAGGATCATACAACATGACCACATGGAATTTATTTCAGGGATACAAGGATGGTTCAACCTATGCAAATTAATTAACGTAATTCACCACATCTACAAAAGGAAAGATAAAAATCATGACCATACTGATGGAAGCAAAGAAAGAATTTTGACAAGATTCCAACTCCCATTTATGATAAAAACTACCCATAAAATGGACTTAGAAAGAACATACTTTAACATATTAAAGGCCATATATGTCAACCCCACAGCTAACATCATAGTCAGTAGAAAAAAATTGAAAGTTTTTCCTTGAAGATCTGGTACAAGACAAAGGTGTCCACTTTCACCACTACTATTTAACATAGTATTGGAAGCTCTGGCTAGAACAAGTAGACAGGAGAAAGATATAAAAAGAGTTCAAATTGGAAAAGAAGCAAAAGCATCACTATTAAGAGAAAAAAGGAGAATACATATGTAATGATACTGTCTTATAATTATTTACATAACTATCTTTACTGGTATTCTTTTTGTTTTTATGGATTTGAAATACTGTCTGTTGTCACTTGCTTTCAGCCTGTAGAACCTCAGTATTTCTTATAAGGCAGGTGTGCTAGTAACATAGTCTCTGCTTTTCTTTATCTCAAAAATATTTTACTTTTGTTTTTTAAATACAATTTTATGAGATATAAAATTGGAAGTTGACAATTTTGTAGTTTAGCACATTGAATTATGTTGTCCCACTGCTTAATCTCCACTGTCTCTATCCAATGGAGAAATACAAGACTGTATTTGTCTTCTTGTGACTGGATCACTTTACTAAGTACAATTATAATGCCTTCAAGGTTCAGACATGTTGTAGATTGTGTCAAAATTTCCTTACATTTTAAGGGTGAATAATATCCCACTTTATGTATATACTACCTTTTATCAATTCATTCACGATGGAAACTTGGGGTCCTTTTGTCTTTTGTTGATAATCCTCTGTGGTTCCTTTGTATGTGAAATGTTATTTTTCTCTTGCTTCTTTCAAGATTGTCTATGGATTTTATTGAATATAAATGTATATCACTTTTGTACTAACAAAGTTGAAAAACTGCAAGTAAAATCATTGTAAGTGGGGGAGCATCTGTAGCTAGTAGAAGCAACTGAGATGTTTAGACTCCCCACACTCAATTATGACATGGTTCGAAGTTCCCACCTAGTTTTTACTTGACATTGCTGGGCAATGCAGTACTTAGGATAAGTAGTTCTTTATTTAAAATTGAATTTTAAATTACCAACCAAATGTTATGTTCACCTTTAAAACCACATTTATACCATTTTATTTTCTTCAAAAGCATAAAACAGATGGGAAATTGGAAAGACTTGGGTTCCAACTCTTACACTACCCTTTACTGCATATGTAACCTTTGTTTCCTCACATATAAGTGAAGATATATAATACTTTATAGCACTATTATGAGGATTGAGAGCATTATACACAAAGGGATGATTTATCACACTTTCAGGTACAAAATAGACAATATAGAACCTCTTTCTTGATGATTTTGTGGACAGTGATTAACAACTTTTGTTTCAATAATGATCTTATACTGACATACAGGGCAGTCACTAAATGATTCTAGATGATACTTCTTTTTGTGTTTAGGTCTTTAAAATACTTATACATTATATTATATAATCTTTATATATTTTCCCTGCTTTTAAAAAGTAGGATATCACCTATTGCTATCACTGAGGCTAGTACAGCTAGTTCTAAGAATAGCACTTACTGTGTCCCTCATCTCCCTTACAATCTGCTGCTTCTGATTGGTTGAACACTGGGAAATCAGATGACCAAGCTATAAGAAATATGTCTAAGTTAAGAATGAGGGGATCATAGTCAGCGAAATAAGCCAGAAAGAAAGAGAAAAATATTGAATGGTTTCACTTATAACAGGACTATAGGGAAACCAAATAGGAGAGAGACACTCAGCGGGGGCGGGGAGAGGATAAGGGCACAAAATGGAGTAGAAAAGGATACAAGGGACCACGGAGATGGATCATGGGTGAATTGGTGGTGGGTTACCCAAGGGAAATACAAAATGTAAAAGATATAAATAACAATAAATACATATAATATATATATATATATTAAAAAAACAAAACTAATGAGATATGACAAGTAAATGCAAAAAAAAAAAGAATGGGTAGATCATGCTACAGGGTTCTCTGCAGGGAAAGTATATGGAACCTATAAGACAATTAGATCATAGTCTTTGTGATAGCTATTATAGCTGTTAATAAGTCATTTTTACTTATTTTAGTGTTTCTGGATGTGTTTCGGAAAACCCAGAGAACCAAGTAAATAGGAAGATAAGCTATTACACTTTTGAGAAAGAATATAACATGCAATTATAGAGTTTAACATGGGACAATGTAGGGCTGTGGCTCAGGAACATGTTAGGAGCTGGGAGGAACAGATCCTATTTATTATTATTGGAAAGACTTTTAAAGTCACTAATCTTAATATAAGGGCAGTTAGAAAACTAACATGTATTAAGATTCTATTTTGTGATACGGCCACTGCATGCATTATCTCAATCTCCTCAAACACCTTTGAGAAGAATTATTATACCCATTTTTGGTGAAGAAACTGGATGTTCAGGAAAGTTAAAGTAGCTTATCGATGCTGGAAAGTACCACAGCAAAAGTTTAAATTAAGGTCTCCAGTTTCAAAGCTCAGTGCTTTATCACCCTCTGGTGACTTGAAGAAAATTACTTCCTCTTTGCATAAAAACTTCCTCTACATCAACAAATATAAAAAAGTGTAATAGAAAACAGAATACCATCTGTAATTTTAACAATATACACCAAGTACCTAGGAATTTATTTAAAATTTAGAAGACCTCTATGAAATAACATTAAATCTACTAAGACATAAAGAAATAGACATGAATAAAGAGAGAAGTAAATTATGATCTTTGAAAAGAAAAGCTGATATTTATAAATTTTCCCCCAAATTAATCTATAATTTCAATTCATTCACAAAAAAATCCCTAACAAGATTTTGTAAATTATATATGAAGAATAAAGGTTCAAATGATTAAGGCATACCTACTACAAGTCTGAAATAAGAAAAGCAAAGAGCAGAGATTTGTCATACTTGATATTAAGGCAAATTACAAATCCTTAATAATTGAAACAATGTGCAACTGGTAAGGGAATCAAACAGGCAATGGAACAAAATGGAATCCAGGAATAGACTCATGGACTTATGTGTATATAGGAACTTGGTACATAAGGTGGTAATACAAATTAGTAGGAAAGAAGAGATAATTTAAAAAATGGAGCTGGGAAAACTCCACTTGTAGAAATAGTAGAGAAAATAAAATCAGATCCTTTCTTAGAGCATATAAAGAATAATAAATACAGACTATATTAATGACTAATATAAAACTATAAGAAAATGTAGAAAAAAATCTTTATAACCCAGTGATAGGAAAAAAAAATATTTAAAAAGATCCCAAGAGCACACACCATAAAAGTAAATTTGGACGGGTTTGATTAAACCAAAATTATATTTGGAAATGCATCAAAAAGGATGGATAAATTGATGACTAGAAATGGACATATGGTTATATGGGATAAAACAAATGTAGAAAAATACTAATTATAGAATATAAGTGGAGGTTATATGGCTGTTCACCATAATTTTCTTCCAACTTTTTTGTATGTATGAAGTTATTATAATAATAGATTGGTGAAAATTATATACTTTTGTTTTACAAAGGATATTGTACATAAAGATTTAAAACATTTTGACTGACTGGAAGAGATATTTGAAACACACCATACACATCTGACAAAACACTTCCATAATCAGCAAGAAAAAGAAAAGTTACATAAAAAACTTGCAAGGTAGATCGTCATTTCAGAAAATGAGGAAACAAATGGTTAATGTGTATAAAATAGAACATCAACTACGTCTGTGGTCAAATAACCCCACAAATTAAAATAAAAGATACTACTTGAAATCCACTGGAATGGCAAAAAATAATAAATTTTATGATATCATTACTGACAAAATAGAGACCCTGATGTATTGTTCACAGCACTATAAATTACTATAGATATACTCTAGAGCAATTTGGTGAAAAGCCTGTATGCATATTTTACATAATCCAGGAATTCTACTCCTGAGTTTATACTTCAGATAAAATGACACAGGAACAAAAAGAGACATTTATAAAGATATTCCCTGCAGCACTGGTTATAATAGCCAAGAAGTAGAAACAAGAGTTTATCAATCAATAAATAAAATACTGTGACGTTAGTATTTGATGGAATATAATCCAGCAGAAAGGAATGAGTAAGCATGAATAAATCTTAAAAGTAACACTGAGTGAAAAAAGTAAGAAATAGAATGAGCTGTATAGCACAGTATCTTTCATGCTAAAAAACAGGACAAAAAACTCTACACATACAAACCTATAGACTGTGCATTGAGGTATACACACACACACACACGCCTAAATATATATATATATATATATATATATATATATATATATATATATATATATATATATGGAAGATGGTTTGGAAGGATACATAAGAAATACCCAAGTTGATAATTATGGTTAGAGAGAAGGGAACTAGATAAGGAATAAAGACTGAAGAGGGCAAATACAAATATAAAAGACGGATTATGTATGGACTAATGACAGAGAATCATAAACTGAGAAGACCATTAAAACAATTTCAGTGTTTCTGAAGTCTAAGCTAAATATAAAACATAAATCTCACTCCTAAACACCATAAAAACATTTGCATAAAGAAAATGTCAAATAAGTAAAACAGAAATGAACTTGCCACCTCCCTATCACATGGCTTACCGAAGTACACAGCACATGAGCAGCAGATGGGTGGGGACATTAGCTGGGTTGAGCATACTGGGTGTGTCTGATTTCATACAGGCCAGGAAGGCCCGCATCCTTCTGTTTTTGTCCTCAACTGCTTTGCCAAGCCAGAGCTTCTTGAGGTTTGGGCAAGTCCATTCCCGAAATGTCAGTGCAGATACCAGCTCAGGGGTTTGAGGTGACTTCCCTTTATAGGCAGACCACTCTTTAAGGATCACTGAAGGAACTGGAAAACAGAATTAAAGGGAAACAGGCTCTAGAAAATCTGAGGATTTCCACATTAATAGGATCCATCACATTTCATCATTTTTTAGTTGTTGTTGCTATAATTTCTATTGTTTGCAATAGTAACAGCAAGAGTAGTAAGCATTTATTGGATACTTGGTATATGTTGAGTACTTTACATATAAATATAAATTTCATTTACCCCTCATAACAGTCCTGAGAGAGAAGTATGATTATATTATCAGAAAGCATAGTGTTCATTTTGCAGATGAAGAAATCAAAGATTGATGCCATACAATTACTTTGGAGCTCATTTCTTAAGCAAATGTACTAAATTAAACAACAAAAGAAAATTAACAAAAGCTTCAAAAATATAGCATCTTTTAGATTTATGAAACTGTAACAAACAAGGAAAACATGGGTTCTGTCTATTTCTAGTGTACCTCAGGCTCCTAAGTCTCTTTTACTGAAGACACCTAGTATTAATTAGTCAAGCTAGAAACCTGGGAGTCATCCCAGAGTCTTCCCTCTCCTTCACCTCATACACATTTTGCTATTTCTCATGTCCTGCTGATTCTACTATCTTTTCATTTCTTGTCTCTATCTGTATCCTTTTCTTTATCACAACAAATACTGTAGAGGTTCAGTTCTCATCATCTTTCACCTGACCAGAGTCTCCAGACTGTTGTCTCTGCCTTCATCCTGTCCAGTCCCCCTTATGCCCATGCTCCACACACTAGAGTGCTCTTTAAAATTTAAAAAAAAACTTTTTAGTTTTATAGGTTCACAGGGAGTTGCAAAGATAGTAGAGCTCCAGTGTACCCTTTACCTAGTTTCGCCCAATGGTTATATCTAAAATAATTATAAGCCAGAAAATTAACATTGGTACAACTGTGTGTATATCTTTATGACATATATAGATTCATGTTAATCACTACCAAATCAAGATACAGAACTATTCCATCACCACAAAGATCTCCCTTGTGTAATCTCCCTTTTACGATCACACTAAATGCCCTGCAGCACCATCCTTAATCCCTGGCAACCACTAATCTATTCTCCATCTCTACAATTTTGTCAATTTGAGAATGTCATATAAATGGAGTCATACATTATAATCTTTTGAGTTCAGCATTTTTAGCTAGCATAATGCCCTTGAGATACATCCATGCTCTTGCACTTATCAAGAGTTCATTCCTTTTTTTTACCAAGTAGTATACCATGGATGTACCATAGTTTAGCCATTTACCCTTTGAAGTATATGTGGGTTGTTTCCAGTTTGGGTTTATAATAAATAAAGCTGGTATGAAAATTTGTGTTCAAGTTCCTACATGAAAATAAGATTTCATTTCTCTGGGATAAGTGCCAAACAGTGGGAATAAGTTCTAGGGGGTGTGTTAAGTCTATTTTTAGTTTTGAATGGAACTGCCAAATTATTTTCCAGAGTGAATGCAAATCAAAACCACTATGAGATACCACCTCACACCTGAGAGGATGGCACACATTAAAAATACAGGCAACAACAAATGCCGGAAAGGATGTGGAGAAAAAGGAACTCTTCTACACTGCTGGTGGGAATGTGAACTGGTCCAACCACTACGGAAAGCTGTATGGCGATTCCTCAAACTGCTAAACATGGAGCTCCCATACGACCCAGCAATACCACTTTTGGGAATTTATCCAAAGAACACAAAAACACTAAT
>PVIJ01019147.1:0-24324 GCA_004024925.1 Scalopus aquaticus
AATGGTTTCACTTATAACAGGACTATAAGGAAACCAAATAGGAGAGAGACATTCAGTGGCAGTGGGGGGAGGCGGGGGGAGGGGAGGATAATGGCACAAAATGGAATAGAAAAGAACACAAGGGACCATGGAGATGGATCACGGATGAATTGGTGGTGGGTTACCAAAGGGAATACAAAATGTAAAAGGCAAATAACAATAAAAAAATAATAAAATAAAATTTCAAAAAAAAAACAAAACAAAAACAGTGAATAAACCTTTTCAGGAAAGCCCCCAGCAAAATTTCCCTGCTGCCCAATTTGTGCCACATGTTTATGCCTAAACCAGTATTGGCAAGAAGAATGTTCTACAATTTACTTAGATTAGCTAGCAACCTATCACAGGGCATGGACCTTCCTCTGAAGCATACATTCCTATATGTGGATGGTACAAAACCAGACAAACTGAAGTTTCTGTTGGAAAGGAAAAAGTAGGGATTGACTGTTAGGGTATGACTGCTGTGAGCTAGTGAATATGTTTGGCAGTGTTGTTTTGGCTGGCAACATGATGAAAAATAATTCACTCACACAAGGAAATGCTTACTGAAATAATTATTCTGACAAATGTATTAACTGAGACAACTATTCTTCCTATAACCACATGACTGCTTGTCATTTTAAGAGTCATAAGTTATGAGGAAGATATGGCTCCACTTCCAGTTGGACTGAGCACACTCTTCTAGGATCTCACAGTACTCTCTTGTTACCTTTAGTATATTACTTATTTGTGTCTGCCTCTTTTATTAGAATTTTATTTATTTTCAGTAAAAACAGTTCCATTTATTTTCAGTGAAAATTCACCTATATTTCTCTGAAAAATAGAAACCATGTCTTACTCATCCCTTACACCTCTCCCCATTAGTTATAGTACTCAGCATAATGCCACATATATCTATTGTATGAATGAACTCACTGGACAGAGATTTTAAGTTTTTAATAGTAAAAAGTTCTAATCTATTGCACTTACCTCCTCTTACCATTTTATCCTGTTCTTTCTTAGTGAAAAAAGTTCTTTCAGAATTTTTGTAATACATTCATTATACTGCTGAATACTATTTCATCAGCCATTCAAATTGTTAAAATCTCACTGTTACACATTAATACTTCCACATCTGAGAACACAGTACTGACAAAGATGCTCACAAAGCTACATATACAAAAAGATGTTCACAAATGTTTTATTATAATGGCCAAGAAAAATTTTGGAAACAACTTAATATGCAACAACAGGGATTCCCTATATAAAAAACATATCCATTCTGTGGAAATTAACTATTAAAAATGGTTTTGAAGATTAATAATGGTATGAGAGTCGTAAGTTCTGAGAGGTAAAAAAGCAATAAATAGTAGAATTCCAACTTTATAAAAAGAAAATAACAAAAATAAAAAATGGGACATCATTCCAACCACCGCAGCAGACGGAGTGGAGATGTGAAGTCTCTCCTCCTATGTCAAACATATCTAAAAATTCTAGTCGAAATTTGAAGTAAAATTTCAAAGTGTACAGTCAAGGTTGAAAATAAGATAAATGTGTTTCTAGGGTCTAGGAAAATAAGCCATTGTGTCACTCAGAAGAAGAGGTAGATGTAGATTTTGGCATTGAGACAGAAAGCCAAAATAAGTCCTGTGCTTCCTCCATATATGCACGCTGCTTTTGAACTAGAAAAATTCTCAACAGCCTAAAGACAAGGTATGCTTCAAGGTATGGACAGGAAGTTGAGTAAACCATGACAATTTGGTACTCCTTCCCTTGCAATGCAGGCAAGCACTCTTTGAACCATGAGCAAAAATTCCAAAGTTAAAAATTATTAAAACTGGTCCAAAGCCAGGAAACCCATATATCCACAGCAACATAAAGCACAAAACTGCCCTATAAAGATACTTCCACAATCTAGCAAATAATCTATAAACACATAATTACTACTGAGGAGCCCAAATGAAAAGACTGTAAAGAAAAGACTATCACTAGAAAACAAAACAGTATGTTAAAGGGCACACAATACACAGAGAAAAAGAAATTTGGGAAAATGAAAGCTAGATCTAGAAATCAACTAGAACATGACACAAGAAATTAAAAAGTATGGAAAATATTAAAGAGAAATTTAGACAGGGAGTAGAGAGTGAAAAGTTCCAGTATATAATAGTCATTTGAGAAAAAAGACCTCAGAAAATGAAAAAAAGGGATAACATAAAAATTCTCCAGAACTGAAGAAAGATATAAACCCTCAAGAGACTTCCAAAGATTTAAAAAACTAAGAGCTTGCTAAGCACAGACCCCTCCGAAAAAACCGCTAAAGGGAAATTCCCATAGAAAGGAATAGGATACAGGGGCCTCCCTGGTGGCGCAATGGGTTAAGCACCGGGCTGTGGTGCTGTCCACAGCTGTGGAGCGAGTTCAATGCCCAGGCGGGGAGATTCCCACATGGCACAGCAGACCTCTCCTGCCTCGCCTGCTGCTCCCCTCAGCAGTGTTTCAGTGGATCTGTCTGTTCTGCTTCCTACTGTCTCTGGTGAACCCTCTCACCGCCCCACGCATCTGGCCTGCACCCCAGCTTGGATGAATAAATAAATAAATCTTTAAAAAAGAAAGGAATAGGATACAAAACATAATAGCAAGCAAAGAAAATGGAAACATATTGGTAAATCTAAGTCAATAATAACTAATTTTGGAGGTTTCAAATCACAATGGAGTTCATGACAATCATAATGTGAATTTTGACAAGGATGTGTTCAGATTCTAGTATTCCTGCTTTACTTAAGAACAGGACAGAATTCTCATCAAGTATATACTTTGTTAAGAAAATCTGAGGTTAAGTATGCATGTCAAACATTTTGGGGTAAATATTACAAGAATTTTAACAGAATACAAGCTTCAAATTCAGTACTGGGGAAAAAATTTATAGGGGAAATCAAGAAAACAATTCAATAAGAGGGAGGAAAGTAGAGGAAAGAAGAAAAAATATGGTAAACAGAAAACAAAAGCACTAAAATTATTTTTTCAGTAGCAATTACCAAAATAAATGCAAATAATTTAGGCTGCCTTTTTTTAAAAAAGATTTATTTTATGCATACAAACTGGGGTGTAGGCCAGAGGTGTGGGGTGGTGAGAGGATTCACCAGAGACAGAGTAGGGGGTAGAACAGGCAGACTGACTTAAGTATACTGCGGAGGGGAGCAGCTGGCAAGACAGGAGAGGTCTGCTGTGCCATGTGGGAATCACCCTGGTTGGGTATCGAACTTGTGCTGCGGTGGCTCTGGATAGCTTCATAGTGCTGCGACTTAACCCCTTGCGCCACCAGGGAGGCCCTAGGCTGCCTTTTTTAAAGACCCTCTCAAATTGAATGAAAATTAAAATCCAGCTGTATTTGTTTGTTAGAGAGATGCCAGAGTTCCACTGAAAGATTGGACATATACTGATCAAAAATATCATCCTAGGCAACCACTAACCCAAAGAAGATGGAATGATTTATAAATAACTGTATCTCTAGTTAGTATAATAAGTGATTTTTTTTGTCCTTTATATCTTTCTCTATCTTCTAAAATTTTTAATGAAAAAATATTTTTAAAGACGTAATAATCCCTTTGGGGACAATATGGATGGATTTTGAGGTACTGATGCTAAGTGAAATAAGTCAAAAAAATGAAAGACAATTACCAGATGGTTTCAGTCATTTGTGGGCCATAGATAACCAAAGAAAACAAACTGGCAAAATACAACAAAAATAACACTAGCTTCTTAAAAAAAAAAAAAAAACTGGTTATAAGAGGAGAGGAAGAAACGGAGGAGGGGATAGAGTGTGAGGGTAATGTGATAGGTCATGGGCACTGGAGCTTTGGTGGAGGTCAAGTGAAGTGTGTGCACACCTGAGGTGCGAAATTGTACTCCCAAAATTTTATAGTGCTGTGAATGAATGGCAAGTAAATAAAATTTGGTAAAACAGAAAACATGTTTAGAACTTGAAAAATTCTAATTAAAAATGTATTTTTAATTATTAAGACTATTAACATGGAATAACAGCAAACCAATACTGTATATTATTTGAATTTCTAAACTAGAAACATGTATTAAATCATTTAATGTTTATAACAACTTAATAAGGAAGATAGTATTTTTGCTTCATTTTGCAGATGAGGAAATTGAAGCATGGAGTTATTTAAACAACTTACCTATAATCAAACAGCTTGCACCAGAGGCAACACTAGGTTATGAACATAATTAGTTGGTGTACTAGAGATATCCAACATTTACACCCAGGACTAATGTGGAAAGTACAAGTCAGAATTTACAAAGATTATTTTTTTCAATAAAAGATGTGTTAAGGTGAAGATATATTTAACATTTACCACTAATAGTTGAACTTAAGGAGAAAAAAATCCCTTCCTGTAATTTGTTGCATGTGTTTACACCCTAGAACTATAAAATAAACACTGGTTTATCTACCTATGTGTAAATCATGGCTTTTTACAGTTAAAATGAACTATTTCTGTAATAGATAGGATTTTATTTTTGTATTAATTTTTCTGATGGGTGTCAAAAAGTGAAATGTGTAAAAGTTTAACCAGTTTTTAATGAAAACTTCGAGAACACTTTTATCCATATTTTGAAATTCTGGCTATTAAAAGCATGGCTAGAACCATCCTCTATTTGGATATTATTGTGTTTCTCAGATTATATTTCCATTTTCTTTTTAAGCAAACACATGGTTTAGAATGAATTTTAGGATAACATATGAGTATATTTTAACATATAACAATCTATAGTTACACCACTACAAAAATAGGGGAAAAAAACATTAGAAATATCTTCATCTATCTATATCTAGAGAAACCATAAAAAAAGAATCATCATTTTTAAGTAATACATGTATTCCTAACCAAATAGATATTGAAAGGTAATGGCGCATTTTGCTCACTCTATCAGAAAGGGTGTTACAAATAGCATGCAGACGATTACAGTTCTGGGAACTCTCAATTGGCCGCCTACCTTTGCTAAATTACAATAATGTGCATCTTGGCAAATCATATCATTTCACAAAGTCATTTTAAATGTACACTGTATATTTCTTCTCTTACCTATCAAAGTAATTCTCTAGAATGCTTCAAACTTAAAGGAATATGGAGAAACACTCTGGATATCCCATCATAACCAGGCTTTGCAGGAAGTCAGAACTAGACCTATTCCTAGAAGGAACCACCACAAAGATCCATTTCAGTCTAAACTAACTCTGCCAAGGTATCACGACAAACATGTTGGAGTGGATGACTTATTTGACAGAGGCCTGACTGAATGAAATAAAGACAATGGTAAGGGTTGATCAACACCTCTCCTTCCACTGTAATAGACTGTCAGCAAATTGTCCCTTCCATATAATGAAAGAGGCTTATAATTTTCAACATTTACAAAATTTACACTACATAAAACTGTTCATATGCATTCATGATATCACATTATAATATATGAAAACATGATTTTGAGAAATGGGGATGGAGGCATTCAAATGCATAGTTGTAACAGATGTGCATGAGGCTCTGCAATTTTAAACCAATGATTTAATTTGTGTAGTCTTGATGTTACTGAGGAGTATTACCTTACAAATAATTAACAGGGTTTTCAAAGGTTAAATATAAAACAGTATAGCATTTCTTGTCAACTTACATTGGTAACTCTACTGTGACTGATACAAATAACCTGTAAGTGTGCTCTCTACCTAATCTGGAAAAATGATAAATATTATACTATGTTGTTACATCTTTGTTTTCACAGATTCTCCCTCTCTCCATTAGTAATGATAAAAAGCAAAATAAAATCTATCTGAAGCCTATTATAAATTCTGGCTCACATTTCACAAATAACAATGCCTATTGACCTTAAAATTGTAGAAATTACTTTATTGGCACAACCATAAAAATCTCGTGAGTAACTATAAAAAACCATAAGTATCTAAATCATTGTCACAAATTTCACCACTTAAGTCTTTGGGTCAGTGGAACAGGAGAAAGTAAAAACATTGTAAGTCACATAAATCCTATTAATAACAAATACGGTGGTTTATGAAACCTTATCATTCACAACGGTCATCACCCCAAAAAATAATACCTGCTGTTTATGATTTTTTAATTCAAAATAATTAGTGTTTTTAAGTCTTATGTTAATACTACAAATGAAAATATGAAAACTGCTCAATATGGGCTCGGTAGTAACAAGCAGATGGAATGGGTTAAGTCTGGGTTAAGTTGTTGCTGAGGTGCCAAAACTGAAACAAAGATAAGAAAACACCATTGAGAAGACAGGTGACTTAACAGAGGCAGGGCTAAATTACTGAATTCTTGACACTGGAATTACTGTACACATAACATCCATAAATGTGTGCGCCAGGCACTATACTGGGTTGCCAAACAACTGAAATGGGTCACTTTGAAAAATTAGACTTTTCCTGTAGTTGTATATAAGCAAATGTCTTTAAATAAGCCATTTCCAAAATGTTTTCTTGAGTCAAGAATGACTCAAAAACTAAATGTACATATTTCAATGTAATTAAGCCTATGCTTTTAATTGGAAGGGATAATTTTTAAAAGTGGAGACATTTGATATAAAGTACACAGCTATAAACATTTTGTCCCATTTTAAAACATGAGTACTAGAATACTGTTCTTTAATAACTGATTTATTATGGCTTTAAGTCAGCTTTTATCTAGAATAGTGTTTGACAGATAGCAGGCATTCAGCAAAATTGTTGTTGAAAGAACGAATAGAGTTGGCCACTCTATCAAAATAAAAAATACAAAATTCATTCCAATGGACTTCTGACTAGATACCTATTTGGATGTAGAAAGCAAATTAAGACAAAGTTTGCTACTAATTGTTAGGGCAAGATCAACATTAAGCTAACCTCTTTTAACCCCCAAGGTGCCACCATAACAAGAAATTTGTTACCATATCATGTTATTGGAAGAAGCTCAAGACGAATTTATCTTGCCCCAATTAAAAGCCTTAAATCAGAGGATGCTTCCAATTATGGTGAAAAACATCTATTTTAGTAACAATCTGTAACCTTTTTGCCATCATCCCATCTAAAGTTCATTTCCTCTATTTTAAACATGACCCTGGAAATGTTTTTAGAACAACAGGTACACTGCGAGAAGTACATGAAGGACAGGGACACAGTAAGATTCCATGAATGCCAGGTCAAAATCAAAGCGATGCCTGATTCAGACCTTCCCTAAATCCTTCACAACAAACTTTTTTTTTTTCATTTTATGAAGCCACACAAAAGAAAGTCCAACCATTAACCACATTACAATACGAGACATTTATTGGAGACTTGATAACATTGAGGGGGAAAGTCAAATATTCTTGCCAAGTGAAACCATGAGAAAAAAAGTCTGACTCTTACAGTTACCTTCAAGGTAAAATTAATTATTAATTGACAAAGCCTGGACATGAAATGATTGCTATCAATATTTTAATACTTCTGCGCTAATTTCATTCTCACCATTGCAGTTTGTCTACTGAAAAAGCAAGAAAGGTGTGTTTACTTTTGATGAGGCTTGCTATAATGATCACCTAAGATG
Organism: Scalopus aquaticus; assembly: GCA_004024925.1. Lineage (NCBI taxonomy): Eukaryota > Metazoa > Chordata > Mammalia > Eulipotyphla > Talpidae > Scalopus > Scalopus aquaticus. The sequence continues at coordinate 7,611 of PVIJ01019147.1, forward strand.
ATTTCCAATATTTTAAAATCATCCTCTTCTTGAATTTCTAATATTAAACAAACTGAAAAGAAGGTCCATATTTCCTTCACACAAATTAACAATTCAACCATTCATAGATGGCTTATGAAATATTAGATTGCTAATTTCATGAACATTAATTTTTTAATTCCCACCAACGCTGCAGTTCACATTGTGCTCAGACTCGTATTTTCTCATAAAAGTTTTGTTATGATTCTCAAAACTTGAACTTTATGAAATCTGAAAATTAATTTATCAATTAGCTGAATTCAACCTAAGTCATCTCGAGAGCAAACTTGCAGAAAACCCTAGCTAAAATACGTCAGGTTTCATAATTTAAAAGAAACTTTAAGGATTGAGAAATGGATATGTCACAAAAAGGGGGCATGGATGAAGGACTTAAGGTTTTAGCTCCTTGAGGTCTATTGTTCTACAGAGAAAAGAGCATCTTTGGAACCTGGAGGCATCAGCCCAAGAAAATCTCAGATTTGAGGGTGAAGTCCCAATTTGCCTGAGGGACAGAGCCACAACCTTATGTGCTAGTCCCAAAGCTCTAGGGCAGTTAAGAGGAGAGTCAGAAGAGGTTTGGAATTGCCCAGGGCATGTAAAGCCTGCAGAGGCTGTTCCAGAGTGATGGCATTTCTAATTGTCTGAGTTGTTGCTGGGCAAGAAGACATCTCTTCTTCCCTCCCATGGGGCCTGCAGAGCAGCAATGCTCCCTGTTAGACACATAGGGTCTGTCTCTTCTGGTTGAATTCTATAGTGGCAAGTGTACATACATGAGAAGTCTCCTCTAGCCACCCAACCTCATCTAAATGAGGCCTCTGTATTAATTTACACACTTCCATACACCCTCCTAGCCTCCAGCTTTATCTGTGGTGCTCTCTGGTCCCCAGACAGCAACTCCATCTGACCACATTACTCCTATAAGCTCTAGGGCCACCACAACACTGGTGGAGAAAGTGGCCAGGGCTGGAGGTCACTTCCAGGTCATCATCAACTCTTTCCTCTATCTCACCCACCGCATCTAAATAATCACTAGATGTCACTGATTCTGTCATCTTACTAGATTACAAATCTGTATTTCTAACTCCATAAGCACTCAGCCTGGTTGAGCCAGGCCACCAGCACTCTTGCCTCTTAACAGCCCCTTCCTATACTCACTTCCTGTAACACACTTCCTGTATCAGTCAGAGCCCCTTCAATCCAGCCTGTGCACTTCAGGTACAGTGGTGTTACTCAGAACTCAGTTTCTCACTCTCCAACTTAAAATCCTTTGGGATTTCCCACTGCCCTCAAAATTAATTTTGAGGGGTGGATTCATTCAGGATCCACCCCTCACTTTCTTACCTAGTCTTATCTCACATAGACTGAATAATATCTACATTCCCAAAGGCTCAGAAACTCACACTCTTTCTCACCTGTAAGCCTTCTGTACTTAATCTGACTGCCCCCGTTTGTGAGACTAAGCTCTTTCAAGACATTACATACCAGACAGATACAGCTCATTATCTTACGTTCATGTTTATGTTCATGAACTAACCTACAGTACTCTTGCATTACTTTCACTGAGATTAAAATATCTAAAGACAACAATAGTCATAATGTAGCCACAGAAATTCTTTTATTGAACACCAACTATGTTCCTGTCATTGTTCAAAGACATTTATTTATACTAAATTATGTAATCCATGGAGAAAACTATGAGTTGATCCAGTTAATACCATTTTATAGATGAGTAAACTTAGATACAGAATAATTAAGGAAAGATAACAGAGCTACTAAATGGAGGACCCAGATTCAAAGCAAGACCATAAGATTCCAAAGTTAACTACTCTGGAACAGTTAACTAGGCTTACTCCAGATACAGTCAGGAAGAGCAAATCATGTCTGAATTCATAAAAGATAATGGCAAATGTGTGTCATCTGACATTAATAAAATCTTTCAATGTCAGGGTTGGGAGTAGTTAAGATAACCAGAGTGTCTAGTTTACAAATCTAGACACAAGAGTTACCTTTGTATACAAACATTCTATCTCAGGATACACTTCACCAGGGGAAGTCCAGTCCTATATTGACATTTTAGGCCTACTTTGAGACACAATCAAGTATAAACATACACTATAGAATAATGCTTCTGCAAATCTAAAACTACATAATTAATGCTACAGACAAATGTGGGTTCTCAATGCTTTGAAATCTAAACTGTATGTCATTTTACCATTTATAGTTTATTAACAAAATTAGATGCAGCCTTCTTTATATTAACTGCTCTACATTTTTCTGATGTTAAATCAATACAGTTTCCATTTTTCATGTAACAGAAATTTAGAAAATTAAATACATCAGACAAATGGTCATAATGCAACCATAAAATGAAATCTGAAAGATTAAAATGATGGCTATTATTTATCATGTATATTTGCATCCCCAAACAGTAAACATTCTAATTGCTTGCCTTGGATTGTTATAAGTATAAAAGTAAAATATAAATTAACAAATTGGCTTTTTCCCTCTTCCAGAATAATACTATAATTGCTGGGCACAGAATATGTGGTCAGAAATACTTGATTGATTGATTCCTGTAATAAGATTATTTATTTGCTATATCTCATAATAGTAAATTTTAAGTAAGTTACTAAAAATCATTTGTAGGTTAGGATAAAAAAAATAAGAGCATTTTAGAAATTAACTTTAAAAATAGCATGAACCAATGCAGAAAAAAACATTTTTAAAGTAGCCTTCATATCTGGTTATTCATTCTAGCATGCATATCTATCTATATATATTATACATACATAGATATTTATATTAATAGAGAGAAAGCATGAGTGTATATCAATATGTGCTGACATGGTACTAGTTGCTTGACAAACACCCTTAAATGAATAGACCTTGTCTCTATAGACATATGCTCCAGTGGGAGGCTGCATTATCACACGATGAGAATCTCAACATGGTAGGTCAGCAACATGAGATTATACCTGAAAACTATGAAAGCACTAAAATGTGACTCTGAACTTCCCTTTCTGCATTCCCAAATATTGCCCTAAGGATAGCTTCCTACCACCCCTTTGCTCTCTATAGAGCTTCTACTCAAAATTATCCTTCTCCTTCATTGTAGATTAAAATCCCATTCCCTCCAGTTCAGTTCTTGGGTAAGAATAGCCCAAGAGATGATTTGCATGAGGGCAAATGTGATATATAGCAACCTGCACTTTTTTCAATGATATTTGCTAGCTCACAGAATGACTCACTGATTGAAAAATTCATGCAAAAGCAGCCAATGTTAAAGGAAAGGGAGAGTTATTTCAGAGAGGATTTTCTGGAGTTCGCAAGTCTCCCCTTGGAAATTTCTGCCCCTGGCTGTGCATAGATTGATGTTAATTGGTATCACCTTTATGAAGAAACTGTACCCAGAATGTTCAGCAAAATAAATGATCCAAAGGGTGGGTATAAAAAGTGAACTCCCTAATTAGCAACTGGACAGGAAATTCAAAAAGGGCAGACAACAACCATCAGAAACAAAAACAGTTCAGCACAGTATTTACATTTATTTGAAAATTACCCAAGAATACAGTTTAATTTTCTTGTTCCTAACATGCTATCCTTCCCATAAATCCATTTCAGTGTAACATCAGGGTCTTTAAATCCCAAAGATCTTAAAGCCAAAAAGAGAATAAATGGGCAAGCTTTCAAATTTATAGCATTAAGTAAAGTCTCTTTCTGTATTGAAAAATGAACAAGCAACTCTTGGAAATGTCACCTGTTGATAATAGTATTAAATGTTCACATTGCAAGGTTTTAGAGAAGTAAAGGGGTGGGTAACAAGCACTGGCCATATAACAAGTCTGAGATGTGTTAGGCACAAAAACAAAGGTCCTTACACTGTCTGTGTTAGTTTCCATGACTGTTCACAATCTCACCAGCTACCTGAACCAGCAGGATTTTATTTTTCCTACAATAAACCAGGTTAGGGTAAAGTTGCACACTGAGCACTAGATAAGCTATCAGCACTAGCTTTTGTTAGATTTAGCCCTTTTCTCTGAAAAATAATTTCCAGAAAAATACTCCATTTCATGAAGACAGTTTTCCTCCTACTTACAAATGTTTGTTGATCTGAACAAATGTATGCTTTGTTAATAAATTAAACAAAAATGCTTTCAAAACCCAACCACAATGAAACATTTCATCAAGACCTCATTATTTGCCATTTCCAAGATTCCTCAGAATTTCTGAGTACTCCCCCGTGTGTGCCAAAGTGACAGGGGAAAAGTCTATTCCCAAACTCCTTTTAGCCAAGTAAATACTTGGAAATTCACTCTTTAGCTAAGAAAGCATATGATTAAGGTCTTTCCAGAGACATCCTGTAAACATCCAGTGTTGAGCAAAGTAGATTAGCTTTTTAGAAAAGAGTGGAGTCCTACTTTCAATATCTGTGAAAGCATGGCCATTGAAGACAGTTTTCTATAGGTTCCCCCTTAACTATCCCAGAAATATTAATCATTAGGCTATTATTTTAAGTGTCCCCTCCATTGTTTGTACATCCACTAGGTCAGAAGGCATGGACTTGAGGGCTTGCACTATGTCATGTCACTGTTGGGAATAATGTACCCAGCACATAGTAGGTAATCAATATTAACATTTGCTCTGTGAATGAATGCCTTCCAGGGAGGTAATGGAGAAAACTGAAAGCAGGTAAGCTTCAAAGGAACTATGAATCCAAGTCCTCTTGACCATTGGGTACTTATCTTTTCTGATGAAGTCAAAACCTTTCAGGCATCAGTAAGATGGTGATGTTGGCCATGGGGTAGGAGAATTTGGTGGTCACTATTTGCAAGCTTAACCTATTGCTAGGCATGATTTTCCTAGCAGGTGAAAGAAATTAGTCTATAGCTAACCCAAGACCTAGACATAGAAAAAAACAGATCAATTACTCAAAATCTGAATTCTTAAATAGGGACCAAATGTGTTGCCTGATTAAATAAGTTTGAAATTCCATAAAACCACATGGTTTGCTGGGTTGCCATGTAATGATGCATACCTTCAAGTAACATTTAGAATTATCATTTTGTCGTCTTCTTTTATAAGTTATAGGGAAGAACTGGCTCATATCTTATGCTTAGCTAGTGAAGGGTTTAGAATCATCTTAGGAAGGAGAGAAGAAGAAGAAAGAGGAAGAAGAGAGAGTAGAAAGCCACAAGAGAAGGAGGTGGTAAAAGAGGAAGGGAAAAGAAGAACGGTAACAAAGAGGAGAAGGAATATGCTCACAGTTGCGCAACATGATCTTGGTCATCATTAGATTATCTATCAGGTCCTCCAATCTACTATCAAAAGTGAAGGTAACTACTTTATCAGAATGATAAAATTCCAATAAGAAGCCAACCTAGGAGCTCAGATACAGAGTAAGAAGATAAGCAAAGTGCCAATCCTGAAGAGCAGAGGATTGCCAGGGAAAAGGAGATGACAGTGACAGAGATGGCAAATCTTACCATAGCCAGGAAAGCGCATTTGGTCTTCAGGACTACCCAGTCAAGTAGATTCTATTATTGTCAATCCCATTTACAGATGTGGAAGAGCGAACTAAGCAAAATGCACAATGCCACATAGTCAGCAAATGGCAAAACTAAGCTACTTTTCCTGGTAGTCTGGTTGGAAAGTCCTCACTCACTGTATTATTTTCCCATAATCATTTTAACAAATTACTACAACCTTCATGGTTTAAGAGTACTGCACTCCCTCTGGATTCTTCAGGGGAGAGTTCAATTCTTGTCTCTCCCATCTTCTGATGGTGGCCTGAATTCCTTGGCTGTGGGCCAAGTCACCAAATCAGCAAATCACTCCCATTTAGGATGACCAGCATTTTCAAGTCTCCTTATCTCAAAATCCTTAACATAACCACATCTGCAAAGATTCTTGCAAAGAGAAACTGCAAAGAGTAATATTTACAAGTTCCAGGTGTTAGGACTTGATTTGGGGGAAGGGGGAGCAGGGGAGTAAGGGCCTTTTTCAGGCTTCAAATTTATAATTTTTGAAAAATTACAAATAAGTTAAAAGCTCCATGATAGCAATTAAAAAGCAAATATGAAGCTAGAGATCATTTAAACAATTTTAAAAATATATCAACAATCTATCTAAAGATGATCTACTATAACTTAACACTTTTCTTTAGGTCAGAGTTGTCATTCAAAACCTCAAACATGGATAAAGGTGACAGCTCTTAGGAAAACATTTTCATAGATTCATCCCTGCCATTGAGAGTAAGCCTACAACCGCCAGAAATACACTCCTCAGTGCTTCTACTACTATCATATACTCTCAACACAAACTCTCTAGGAGCTTCCGAAGATGGTAGTGGAGCCCTTGCCTCAGTGTTACAACAAGTGCCCCCTATAAAGTGCTACCTCCCACCTACCTCCCCACCCCCATCCTTCAACACAGTCTCTTTTCCTGCAACTAACTTATTCTTATCTCTCTTTTTCTCAAGGCTCTATGATCACTTGAGATACTTATTCCCCTTGTCATCAGTCCAAATTTATAATCTTCCACAAGTTTAACTTAATTTCATGTAACAAGCATATGAAAAGATGCTCAACATCACTAATCTCTAAGAAAATGCAAATCAAAACTATATGAGTTATCACTTCATACCCAACAGAATTATTACTAGGGAAAAAAAAAGAAAATAAGTGTTACCATGGATATGGAGAAATTGGAACCCTTCTGTATGCTTGGTGAGCATAAAATGGCTCAGTTGCTATTAAAACAATATGGGAACTGCTCAAAAAGTTAAAGACAGAGCTATCACACAATTCATCAATTCCACTCCTGGATATATATCCAGAAGTACTGAAAGCAGGATCTCCAAGAGGTATTATTCATAGCAAAGTAATTCACAATAGTCAAAAAGTGAAAACAACCCAGTATCTATCGACCAAAGATAAACAAAATGGTATGCACACACACACTGACAGACAGACAGACACACACACAATGGAATATTATTCAGTATTAAAAGAAATAAAATTCTGACATATGATTCAACGTGCATTAACCTTGAGGATGGTATACTAAGTGAAATAAGGCAGTCACAAAAAGACAAATATTATGTGATTCTACTTACATGAGTTACCTAGAACAGTCACACTCATAGAAAGGAAAATGATGGCCAGACACGGACATAGGGAGATGAAGTTGATACTTAATAGGTATAGAAATTCTATTATACAAAATGGTAAATTTCCGGAGAGTGGTTGTACAACAATGATGAATGCACTTAACACTGCTGAACTGTATGCTTAAAAATGGCTAAGATGCTTAATTTTTTGTGTATTTTACAATTTTTAAAAATTTAATATAAAAAAGTATAATTTAATAATAAAAAATTTAATTAAAAAAAACTTTTTTCATGCAAAAAGCTGTCCACCCCAATTTAGATAGCTCTTCCCTGTCTATGCTGCTCTATAATTGTAGAAAATTTTCAAGTCAAGGAATTGGTGCCCTTCTAAACTAGATTTTCTTCCTTCTCCCCAAGGAAAAAGATCATGTTTTCTCCTTTGTTATTTCCAAAGTGTTCACTATGGCATTCTTCACATAGAAAATTGAATTGTTGCAAAAGTGATCGAGTCAAATGGAAATGAAATTTTATACCTAAAAGCAAGAAGAGACTGAACAACAACAAAATTAGCCTGAAAAGAAAAAGTACTAGAGGAATGCTAATGCAAAAAAAAAAAAAAGATATAAAAATTAGGAACAGTTTTTTTCCATTGTTTACAGATAACAAAGGAACAAAAAGTCCTTGATAAACTGTCATGTAGATGGAGGTAGTTATTTGTCTTTACAAAAGAAAATTTGACTAAATGCCTAATGATATATTTTAAATCAGTGGGTTTGAAAGTTTACGTGCATCAGAATCACCAGGAAGGTTGTTAAAGCAGAATATTGGGCCTGACCTTCAGGGATTCTGATCCCACAGGTTGAGTGTATGGCCTGAGAATCTGAATTTATAGTAAGTTCCAGAATGATACTGGTACTGAGTATTCAGGGATTGTACTTTCTTCCACCTACACTCTTTCAGAAAAGCCGGGAATTTAAGAAGAAATGTAATATAATTAACAGTTTTAAGCTTCAGGTAATCCAGACATGGTTTTAGTAGTATCTGGTAATACCCTTTACTTTTAAAAAAGAACTCAAAATAGTGCTTCAGCTAGCTTTCCTTAAATGCAGAGGGACACACTGAAAAGAGAAAGGACTGTAGAGCAGAAAAGCAGCACCTCTAGCAAGGATATAAATCCAGATTTCTTTTTCTACTTTGATGGCTTCTAAGTTAAAGATCATATATTTAACAGTTACTTTCTTAAAATGACCATCAAGCCTTAAATAAGACTGGTTGTAGTAACAGAAGAATAGAATGGTAAATACTGTATTTAAAAACTAGGACAAGACTACCTTTGAAAGAAAAACTACACTTTTCAACAGTAAAAACAAGCAAGTTCAATTCACGGATTGAGAGGAACTTGAAGTCACAAAAACCAATGCATAAATTTTTATAGAATACATATATTTATAGAAATCTGTATATCTGTGCACATATGGCTGTGATTTAAGAGAGTCATATTTGTATTATCGAAGCTAGAGAGTCAAGACAGAGTAGTTTATAACTACTGTGGACCATTGAGATGTGTGGATCCCTTAGTCACCATTTTCCTGTGATTTAGTAAAACAAATACAAGTATATATACAGGTCACCAAAAACTTGAAATAAGAACATATGTCTTTTATTAAAAATCCAAGTGAGAAAGACTCCTGAAACCAGCCATATTAATCTTTTAATGAAAGATTCTTTTTTAGAAAATCCTCCCTGAAAAAGCTAAATCTGAAGTTTATTCCCTAAAAATAATCATAGTGGGTCTCAGTGTTAAAAGGATTCAGATGAATCAAATCAGGTACCACCAAGTTTCCCTTACACACTCAGCGTCTCTCATACCCTAACTCGTAAGTATACAGTGGAGCAGGTGTTACACTCATCTTTCCAATATCAGCATTATAATGAGATTCTACTGAATTTCCATTAGTGGAAACAACATTATTTATTTCTGTGTGCTTTTCTACATAGGATAGAAAAGAGCAAAACCCAACAGTTCTATCAGTCCCACTTAAGAAACTGAATCACAATAACAAAAAACTCAGTCAACACTTGCAAACATGAGCCTGCAATATCAAGATACTTGATAGTTAATAAAAGGCTTGGATAAAATAACATACTGGCAATAGAGCACATGAAAAATGTGCCTAAAAACAGCTGCCATAAATGTATAGTAATATAGACAAATAGTTTTCCAACTGCTTCTTTCCGTATTCAATATTAAAGCAGTTTTACTAAGATGATGCAAATAATGATTTTATTTTTCAAGGCCAATTTTTTTAGTCTTGAAACAGGAGAGAAAAGCAATCAAGAAAGACACAGAGGATGGATAAGCAGACCAGTAGAGTCAAATATAGTGCCCAGAACAGACTGTTTGATTAGGAGGATCAGAGTGACTGCAGGATTTAATGAATGATGCAGGGTTAAATGATTTCTATGTGGAGAAAAACTGAGTTTGATCCCTACCTTATGCCACACACAAAAACCAATCCAGAGAGATTAAGGACTTTCCATAAAAAACATGGTGTCAAAATTTTTAGAATTCTTCAAGAATATTTTTAGGACACATACATATGATCCCTATGTATCACACAGTGATAAAACTGGTGTGTGTGTGTGTGTGTGTGTGTGTGTGTGTGTGTGTGTGTGCAGGGAAAATGTACTGAGAAAAAATATTCAAGATGCTAGTTACTTCTAGTCGGAAAGAAAGGAGAATGAGTCCCAACAGAATTTTGTTTATTAAGCTCTTCTTTGCCTAGACAGTAAAATGCTAAATATCAAATGTATTTTTTATAAACCTCATTTGTTCATACTTGAAACCAGAGGTGATAGAGGGCTTACCTGGGTAACACATGGTGAGCCTTTCTGGGCTGAGCAGACACCAGCATGAGAGGTCTGGCCTCTTTTCACACTATTGTGATAAATACTCCCCAAGAACTCAATGCTTGCAGGACAGAGATGAGAGAGGTTTAGGGTACAGTTTCACTCTCTAATAAACCTGTATAAGTGAGGAACTTGAGACCCTTCACTTCCATCTACAGTCTCAATAATTCTTATGGCTATTGAAACCAAGCTGTCAGTCATAATACTGGTCAATCAGAATGCCAGACCCACTGGTGCTCAACTGTTGTGGGAAAAAGGAGAAGAAATGCTAGAATGTAAACAGACATGCTGTAGTAAACACGGGGGAAAGGAAATAGAAATTAGGACAGCTAACCATGATGAGTCAGTCCAAGTTTTCATTGCACTATCTGATTCTTACCTTTGGCACCATAGTCATTTTACACCTCATTGATCTTTGTTTTTGGTTGGATCACCCACAAAACTAGATATATCCAATACCATTTTAGGTCTATTTGAATTATTTTTTCATATTTTAAACACTTATTTTCTTTGGAGGATCTTTGAATCCCATTTCAATGTCAATTATTTAATAGCAAATGAGTATTTCTGGGTGGATACGTGAGAATGTAGAAATGAATCAGACACGGTTCCTGCCCTCAAGGCACTTCCAGGTTTAGTAGAGAATGTGGCAAGTACTAGTAATCGAGGTACCAAGTAAGTTGTTTCTGAAACATAAGTGGGGCCAGGAAGGAGTACCCAGAAAAGAAGGTTAAGTCTATATAGAAAATGTTAGCTAGGAAAAAAGAAAACAGCGATAAAAAAAAAAAAAAGTAATTTCAGAATGCAAATACAAGCCACGAAAATGGAATTGGCCCCTGATATTAAGGATTACTAAATATTTCCTGTATCTTTGCTGGGAGTTATTTCTGTCAAGGGTTAGCTATATTGTCTACTTTTCTGGATGCTAAGTCCAATAAAAATTATTTTTATGAGTTAAACCTGAATGATATTTTCTCTTTGAATAAATGAATCTACTGAAATTAATAAATACTGTGTTTTACATGTCAGGCACTAGACTAAAAACATGAAAACACGGCCTCCCTGGTGGCGCAACAGGTTGAGTGCAGCATTTGTGGAGCTGTTGGTGGCTGCAGCACCAGTTCGATGCCCGGCTGGGGAGTTCCCACATGGCGTGGCAGACCTCTCCTGCCTCGCCTGCGGCTCCCCTCAGCACTGTATTTCGGTTGATCTGCCTGTTCTGCTCCCCACTATGTCTCTGGTGAACCCTCGCACCACCCCATACCTCTGGCCTGCACCCCAGCTTGTTGGCAAAAATAAATAGATCTAAAAAAAAAAAAAGACATGAAAACAAGTGAGATACAGTTGCTGCTCTTCAGGAAAAGTATATGTTTTTTAAGAAAAAATTGCATGATTCTGTAAGAATCTACATATGGCAACTACATTGCCTGCAAAAGACAAAGAAAAAAGCATAGCACAGGATTCAAAGTTATTTAAATGGATGCTGTCTAATTCATAGCTACCTTTCCCTGGAAAGGGGCAATGTGCAAACAGTTGCAAGCACACGTGTGCACATGCATGCACATGCACACACACAGGCTTAGATCTCCATATAACACACCAAAGCTTCTACCAATTACTACTTCTATTTGAACCCGTTTTCAAATGATTATGTTCCAATATATTACACTTCTATAGTTGTAGGACCCCCAAAATATTATATTTCTAGCTTTATTTTTAATGTTCCAGAAGCAGCAGGGGGCAATCTAGCGTAGGAAACCTGCTGTGGAAGTGATGCGAACTAAAGCCAAACTGCTTTCTGGAGCTGTTTGAAAAAAAAAAATCTCTACTTTGCTGAATACAAAACATGGTGTATAGGAAAAGAGAAATACACATAGAAGAGAACAAATCCAGGGCAGTAAAATAACAGAAGGTGAAGGGTCCACTCAGGGATAAAATAAGATGAAACAAAACGAAATAAATATAAAATTTAAAAAACTCCCATACAGGCTAAGAGAAATCTATGAAGGCATATAGACAACCTAGGATTTTTGTTCTAACTTTGCCTGCAGGCACTTCTGAGCCCAAATAACTGCAGATCTGGGAATAACAGGTGTTTATTGATTTCTTTGTGATTTTTCTCCTTTTTATTTCTTCCCTTTTTTTTTTTACCCTGTGTTACTAGAACAGAAGGACATATGTATTCCATATGTAACAGTTTAAAATGAAAGGCAACAGAAACATTGAACAGATGTAGGGAGTAGGGACCCATTTTCCCCAATACAGCTTAATGTCAACATGCCAACTGCTTTTCTCTATATTACTATTAAAAAGAAAAGGCACCAAGGTTCCCCATAAAAATATTAACTGACAAGAAGCATGGGAGTCTACTATCAGAAGTAACAACTTTAAGTTTCTTTCACAGTTTTGTAGTTCCTTTTAAAGGGCTTATATGAAATGCCACACAGCCACTACCGGGCCATCGATAGTTTGGTTTTACTTGCCTTTAAGCTTAAAAGAGAAAGGAGAACTAACTGGTCTCGGAAAAGACAATTTTTTTTTAAGCCTTTGATTGTTAAGTTGAGCAACAAAACAGACACCAAAGTTGATTTAGTCTGATTTGTTAAAAAAATTTCAAGAAACAAGAATGTGTCTTTCTGTATCCAAGTTATCAACCATAATTGAGCTGTCTATTCATCTAAAGGTGGCAGCCTTCTGTTCCTCTAAGCAGGATAGTTAGATCCCTCCTATGGGTCTCTCCTGTTTCAAATATCTAATAATACTTAGAGAACAAAAGATGAAAAGCTAACAAAATAATTTTTTCTTTTTTTTCCAATATTAGGGGGAAAAAACTTCATAATCTCACTAAGCACTGGGCTTAGTTTAATGAGCAAAAGAAATTACAACTCAGGGAAGGATAAAACCCACCAAAACAGCTTAAAAGGAAGGAGAAATTGGAAGTTCAACTCTGCTGATATTTTGCATAGGATGAAGAGATTTGGAATAAACATGGGGGAATAAAAAAGGGGGAAAATGGGCCAGGGGTAGTATTTTCTGAATCCAGTTTGAGAGGCAAACAGAAACAGTGTGAGAGACATAGTCATAATGGAAAGGGACGTGTGGGGGTGGGCACAGATAAGCACACACAGAAAAAAGGAGGGAAGAGGCTGAGGGGTCCTGTGAAGTCAGCAGGGAGCCCCAGGGTTCCAAAGATGAAACAAACTTCTCTGGGGGAAAATTTTTTGTTTAAATATTCCTACATATGTCAAATGGTGAAGTTGGGCAGCAAATAAGCTGCTGGAAAGAGCAATGGCAGATTAAGCTAAACAGCAGTGAAAAGTACAGTGTCCTGTGAGGAAGAATTCATTGTTCAAGAATTACAGTTTCATAAGGACCCAGATTTTTTTTCAAAGGCTCTGGCAGCTGCAGTCTGCAGATGTAGTTGGAAAAAAACACCCACCCTGACCAGGAGGTACATTCCCCTATGGCATGGTCATATTTTCTATAGCAATAATCCTATGTCCATAAAAGGAACAAGAGAAAGAGAAAGAGGAGAGGACAGGAGACAGATATGTCATTCACGGGGAGCAGCCAGGGTCATATAAGGAGATTACAAAAAGAAATATGTAGGCATTCTTGTTTATTATTATTTTAAATGTTGATAGAGGCTATGTTCACCCAATCAGCTTGCATTTTGGAATGGTAGAAAATGCCAGAGTATTAAGGGAACAAAAGAAAAGACTACTTGCACACACAGATTTAAACATATATGCAAATATGCACACAGGCACATGCGTGCGCGCGCGTGCGCGTACACACACACAGACACACACACACACACACACACACACACACACACACTCCTCCTGATCTGGCTACGGTTTCTTAAAAATTGCAAAAAGCCTCTTTCAGTGCATTCACTGCCACTCCAATTTCCTGTGTAGACCTGAATGTTTGTGTGTTTTTCTGTGTCTCCTAAGTTACCCAAGTTACCTAATGCATGCACAGTATGAAACATTTTTAAATGAGTTAGTCTTTATTGAATTATGATTTCCAGCGGACACTAATAACAAAATTCAAATTGCTCTGGCAGACAAGAATTTTTAGAGTGCTGGGAAGTCACTGAGTTTTTAAGAGAATCTCGAAGAGCCACCCACCAAGTGTGTGTAGTAACCGGGTACCGCTTGATGAAATACTTCAAATAGTTAATTAGATTTGCCAAGAAAAAAAAATCAATCGCTAAGAGCCAACACACTAGGAGATACAGATGATAAAGAACTGTTATTGGCACACCCAGGGTGTAGTCAAAAGTAAAGCTTAACAAAATAAAGTTTTCAGATTTCCCTGGCACTGTCTCTGCAGTGGACACAATGCAATTAGCAAAACATCAAAAGGAGAGGAAAGCAAATTTTGCCCCACGACTTCTTTTTCCTCAAGAATTTCTTCAGTCTGCTTAAAAGGCATTTTGCAAGCAAGGAAGAATAGAGACACTCAGATCTATCAGGGGTTGCATCGCCTATGAACACCTGCAAACGGAATTTGCTCTGTTTTGTTAACCATTTATTTTGTCTTTACTGGGTTTTCAAAGGGAAATGTGATAATCCCACTGTTCTTCAGATGCTCAACAGGATGTTTAATCTAATAAAGCCATTGCAATGGAATGGATTAAAGCAACATGGAGCATTCATAATTTGGGCTCTGTGAAAGAATTTTAACATGCGGGCACTGTGAGCTCAATCTTAAAAATATTATTGGTAGGATAAAAGGAGAGTGTCAAACTCACATCTGCTTTTCTTCTTTAAGTACCTTCATATTTCTACCTACCACTCATGTGAGGCCTGGACAAGATGGGCTGCTGGTACAGGTCACTGCATCTTTGGGGACTGTACTTCCTCAAAAATAATAAACTTTAAGTAATAAAGGTATCATCTGACAATATTGACAATGAGTGGAAAGAAAACAGAAATGAATTTCTGAAAATGACCATTTAATGTAAATATTACAAAGGGATTTTTTCCCCTAAAGTGAAAGCTGCCTTCCATTTAACAGAATTTGCTTATGAATTAAGAAATTAAACCAGTATTCCCCAAATACGTTTTTTAGTGGGCCGTTATCTCCTTGGCTAGAAAATATGACACTTCCCATGTCTGGTTTCCTTTATTTTTTTTTAATGTGCTAAGATTTTTTATACTGTTGAGATGGAAATAAAGTGACAGCTATTCCTCTTCTTTATACGACTCATTTCAGAAATGATCAGTTATTATCAAGCTAATCAATTTAGTACAGGATATAGGCCAATGATGGACAATAGGAAGATAATGTGAGCCAACTGTTAATTTTAAATTTTCTAGCAACCACATTAAAAGGTGAAAATAAACAGTAACATTAACTTTAATATATACTTATTTAACCCTATATATTTAAATACTATTTTTCATACAATCAACATTAAAAATTTTTTTTCAACTAAGTCTTTAACATCTGGTGTATATTTAATACTTACAGCTTATCTCAACTAATACTAGTCCCATTTTAAATACTGAGAAGTGAATATATGGCTAGTGGCTACCATAAAGAGAAGTTCAGCTTGACACGAGCTATAAGGAAAAGGAAGCAAGGTAGGCAAGAATGATATGCTAATCAGGCAGGGATGGCAGAATTCGTGTGCCAAACTCCCCAGTCCCTGTTCCCTTCTTTTAGTCCTCATCCACAACTACCATGGGGGCTTCCCAAAGCTCCATCCTTCACCCACCACCATTCACTGTCTCTTTAGAATCCCTCAGTGATGTGAATCATTCATTCATTTATTCACTGAACAAATCTTTACTGAATGCCTGAGATATGCCAAGTACAGTACTAGGTGCTATATAAAACCCTGCCGTCATCTAATAAGGTTGGCTACATATATAAGCCAATACACATTCATAGCTTAATGTGATAAGTGGTCTGGTAGAGGATGCTGATAAGCATGCATTCACGCATGATGGGAGGTGGGCAGGGTTAGGGAGTGGGAGGAGGAAGAGGCAAAAGTAGAGGAGGAAGGTGGCTTACAACTCAATAGTTACCTCCTCAGAAATATCTATTCTGACCATATAGTAGAAATTATCACTTATTCCCTAGTCACCCCCTACTGCATCATCTTCTTTTATTTTCTGTGAAGAGTGTATCACCACCTAAAATTCTTACTCACTGTGTTTTACTTATTTATCATTCTTCTTCCTTTCAATGAGGTATATTTCATGACAGGAAAGCCTGTGTGGGTCTTTTTTACCCTGTGTTTTTGACAAGAGTATTCCATCCATCATTTAATTTCTTTCTAATCATACTGCTACCAACTAACCATCTCATTCTAAGTCTTAGTAAACCAGTCCTATCTAATCAACAACTCCGAAGGTCCTCTGATTTGTCTTAAATACCTAGTTAAATCGCGTGAAACACCTTTTCATTATTTCAGTTCTGTTCAAAATGTACCAATCTTTTTTTTTTTAAGATTTATTTATTAGGATCCAACAATGCATCCATAAAATAATACACCACGACCAAGTGGGATTTATCCCAGGGGCACAAGGATGGTTCAACATCCGAAAATCAATCAATGTAATCCAACACATCAACAAAAAGAAAAATAAAGACCATATGATCATATCAATAGATGCTGAGAAAGCATTTGACAAAGTACAACACCCATTTATGATAAAA
>PVIJ01019148.1:0-24324 GCA_004024925.1 Scalopus aquaticus
AACCCGAGTTACCTCAATGCAGCTAAAATAGGGCCAGTGAATGCAGAGTGGCTTTGAGAACATTTATGTGAACTGACTCACATAATTTATGCTGACTGCAGGCAAACAAACCATCACCTACACGTAGAAATGCAAAGGTGCAATAAAGCTGGAATGACTCTGCCCTCACTGTGTTAAACACTGAACAGGACAGACTGACATTAAAAGCACAGTCCGAATCCCAGGCCTGGGCCGGCCACACACATTCCCCCGAGCCGGCCGCTGCCACAGAGACCTCTGCTCCGGGCTGGTCAGAGATCCCAGAGGAATGTTCCTGAAGTGGCCAAGACCCGTCTTTACAGAAATGATGCTCTTTCATCTTAGAAAACCAGAATTCATACCCTGGACTAGTACCGGAGTCCCCAAGAAAAGGGGGAGGCTCCAGGTTGCCGGCACCCCCCAGGGAGGGTGGAGCTGACAGGAGAGATGAGGAGAGACAGGAGAAGGAGGAAGCAGACGGAGCCAGAGGAGCCTCAGGGAGCAGAGACGTGCGGAGAAGCTGCAGCGGCTGGACGGGCTGAGACAGACGCGGGGGAGACCCCCGTGGGGAGGGGGCAGCGGCAACGTTGCCCTTGGCTTTGATTTTGCTCTTTTCCTCCCAGACTTGTCTGTTTCTGACCCTTTTCTGTGGGTCCCTCAGGAAGGGGCTTTAGACTGGGGGCAGCTTCCGGGCCTGGCTTTGGGCCGATCCCATCTGGGTGGACTTTGACCCACGAGAGGGCGGGTAACAAGGGGGCTTCATTTAGAAACTAGATTATCTGTCCCTTCTGTATTGTGCATTTATCGTATTAAAGTTTGTTTCCACTTAAGGTCTGTATGTTTTGTACTGATGGGGGGACGGCAGAACCTATTTGGAGTGGGCAGTTTGGGGGTCTGCGTGTCCCTCGCTCTGCCCTGTAACAGAAACAAGCAAATCCTGTCAAAATGTCGCTGTAAGAATAGCAGCTGAGTTACTTCAGTGCACCAAAGGAAAAGGTCCAGGCTCTGAATTGAGGGTAACTGAGTATGTGAATTGACTCACTTAGCTTGTAAGACATAGAAGTTATACTGGATGCAGGAAAACAAGCCATCACCTACACATAGAACCTAAAGGCACTAGGAACGACATTGGAATGACTTTGTTCACTGTTAGATACTAGAACAAGAAAAACTGATGCTGAAAGCACAGGCGGGAACCAAGGCAGGAAGGGGCCAGACAGTATTCTGGGCCGGCCAGAGAAGGGCCACAACTGGCCGACACAGACCTCCAGAACCGCTCAGACAGCCCTCCGGGCCGGTAGTCACAGAAGTCTCGCTGGGCCAGTGAAAAACCTCAGGCCGGCTGGACACACCCTCGGCGGGGCTGACAGACCGCCAGGCAGTCAGGACAGGTCCTTCCCAGGGCGGTCAGAGAGCGCAGAAAAATTTTCAAAAATGGCCAAGAACCGTCTCTACTGTGACGATGCCTCTTCAATCATAGAAAAGCAAATATTCACACAACGGAAACAAAAGAACATCCTGCCAAAATCGTGCTGTAAATAAAAAGTTAATGAAACTCACCAAAGCAAAAAGCACACAGCCCGCTGGGCCAGGCCAGTTTTTCTGGCTGGTTTGGGGTTAAATCTCAGAAAACTTTTGCAGAAATGCCTAAAAGCCATCTTTACAATAATGATCCCTTTATACTCAGAAAACCAAAATTTCTCATCCTGGAAACAATATTTAATCCTATCACAATTGTGCTGGAAAAAAAATTCGCAAAAAAAAAAAAAAAAGGCCTGTAGCTATACTGAGTTGCTTTGAGAAACTATATGTGATTTTACGCACTTAGGTAAGACAAATTAAATTGAATACAAGTAAACATACCATCACTTAAACCTGGAAACCTAAAGGTACTATATGAAGAAGTTTGAAGGAATTTTTCTTCACTGTGTTTAATACCAGAACAAGACTGAGGTTTACAGCACAAGCCAAAACTAAGGCTTTAGGCGGGGCCAGAAACAGACCTGGGGCTGTTTCCTGGCCGGTCTGAGTTAAATCTCAGAGAACTTTTCCAGAAATGGCCAAGAACCATCTTTACCATAGTGATCTCTTTATACTTAGAAAACCAAGTTTTCTTATTATGGAAATATTTAATACTATCATAATTGTGCTGTAAAAAAAAAAAAAAAAAGAGTAACTTAAATGCCAAAAATAAAAGGTCTGTAACTACATTGAGTTGCTTGGAAAAAATGTATGTGAATTGACCCACTTTAGACAGAAATTATATTGATTCAGGAAAACCAACATTCCCTGACATAGAAACCTAAGGTCCTAGAAAGAAGTTGGAATGAATAATTCCTCACTACCTTAAATGCAGAACGAGACAGTGATATTTAAAGCGAAGCCTAACCCCAGGCCCAGGCTGGGCCAGACGCAGCTGTCCAGGGTGCTGGACGAGCCTGCTGGGCCCCACACAGACCTGCAAACTGTCAGATTTAGAGCCAGAGATTTTTCCAGGAATGGCCAAGATCCATCTTTACAGCAGTGATGCCTCTTATTCTCAGAAAACCAAATTTTCATACCATGGAACAAAAGTAAATCTTACCCAATTTTGTTGTAAAAATATAAACTGATTTACCTCCATGCACTAAAGAAGAATGGCCCAGTCTCTGAATCGAGAGCAGCTTTAGAACATGTATGTGCATTGACTCACTTAGGGCAAACTGAGATTTCACTGAATGCAGGAAAGCACAACATTCCCTAAACATAGAAACCTAAACGCACTACAAAGAGGATGGAATGAATCTTTCCTCACTATGTTAAATACTAGAAGACAGAGTGATGTTTAAAGCACAGTCTGAAACCCAGGCCTGGTTTGGGCCAGACACAGCCCTCTGGCCCAGAGACCTCCGGAACCGGCCAGACAGTCCAGCCCGGCAGTCACAGACCTCCCGCTCGGCCAGTGAAAAGCCGCAGGTCAGGCCCACACAGCCCTCGGCTGGGCCCAAACAGCCCACGGCCCTGACAGTGCCCTCCCGGGGGGCCAGAGACACACCTCCCGGCTGGTCTGAGTTCAGTGTCAGAAAACTTTTCCAGAAATGGTCAGGAACCATCTTTATAGAAATGATGGCTCTTTAACACATTGTTTGCGAGTAGTTTGTTACTACCAGTCAACATAAAACGCATAAATACATTTCCCACATACAATTTAAATTATTTTTGTAAGCAAAACATTATTCCCATATTACTGTTCCTATAAGAAAGGATCGCCACTTTCTTTAAGCCACACAACTGGTGAGTAATAACACATTGTTTGCGGGTAGTTTGCTACTACCAGTCAAAGGTATAAATACATTTCCCACATACAATGTTAATCTTAGAAAACCAAATTTTCATACAATGGACACAAAATTGTGCTGTAAAAAAAACACAATGAGTTGCTTAAACTCACTAGAGAAAAAAGGCCAGTCTCTGAAATGAGGGTGGTTTTGAGAACATCTATGTGAATTGACTCACTTTAGTCACATACAAAATATGTTGAATGCAGAAGAAAACATGATCTAAACACAGAAACCTAGAGGTACTACAAAGAACTTGGAATCTTTCCTCACTATGTTATACAGAACCACGCAGACAGATGTTTCAAGCACAGGCCTGGGCTGGGGCAGAGAGAGCCCTTGTGGGGCCAGAAACAGACTCAGGGCTGGGCCAGTACAATCCTCAGGTCCACCTGATCGGACGCAGCCCCCCAGCCGGCCTGACAGGAACTCCCAGCTGGGGCAGACACAGCCCTCCGGGCCGGTCCGAGTTCAATCTCAGAACTTTTCCAGAAATGGCCAAGAACCATCTTTACTGTAACGATGCCTCTTTAATCTTAGGAAGACAAATTTTCATATTATAGGAACAAAATCCTATCTAAACTGCTAAAAAAAAAAACAAAACCCACAAACTGAGTAACTTACATAAAAAAAGGGGGGGGCCTGTAACTAAATTGAAGTTTGAGAACATGTGAACTGACTCACTTAGGTAATACTGTGGAACTGAATGCAGGAAAATACAACATCACCTAAACATGGAAACCTCAAGGAACTATAAAGAAGTTTGAAGGCAACTTTCTTCTCCGTGTTTAATACCAGAACAAGCGAGACTGGGGTTACAGCACAGGCCGAAACCAAGGCCATAGTCTGGGCCAGAAACAGACCTGGGGCCGGGCCAGACAGAGCCCTTTTCGGTCCGCTCAGTTAGATCTCAGAAAATTTTTTAGAAATGGCCCCAAACCATCTTTCCTGTAATGATGCTTCTTTAATCTTAGAAAACCTGTTTTCTTACCATGGACACTATTTAATCCTATCAAAATTTTGCTCTAAAAAACTAACAGTTTTGTAAAATAAAAAAACAAAAAAACGACTTGTAACTAAATTGAGAGTTGCTTTGAGAACTTATGTGAACTGACTCACTTTGGGAAAATTGAAATTAAACTGGATGCAGGAAAACACATCACCCCCTAAACATGGAGACCGAAATGTGCTATGAAGACACTGGAATGAATCTGTCCTGCATTAAATACTAGAACAAAACACCCTGAGTGATGTTTAAAGCACAGGCGGGAAAACCAGGAGTCGGCCGGGCCGGATATGGGCCTTCTGGCCGGGCCAGACACTCCCCCCAACGCCCCCACTGAGGAGCCTGACCCAGCCCTCTCGGCTGGCCCGACCCACACACACCCCAGGCCCAGACCAAACAGACCCCTGTCCGGCCCAGAGAGCGCCGTCCCGGCCAGGCCAGACCCAGCCCTCTGCGCAGGCCACACACAGCCTTCCCCTCCGGGCCAGAAACAGCCCTCCGGGCCGGTCTGAGTTCAATCTCAGAGAAATTTTCCAGAAATGGCCAAGAACCCTCTTTACTGTAATGATGCCTCTTTAATCTTAGAAAACCAAATTTTCTTACTATAGAAACAAAAGAAAATCCTATCAAAATTGTGCTAAAAAAAACCCCACAAACTGAGTAACTTAAATTCAACAACAAAAGGCCTGTAAGGAAATTGAAGTTGCTTTGAGAACATGTGAATTGACTCACTGAGTTGAGACTGAAATTAAACTGAATGCAGAAAACACAACATCACCTAAACATGGAAACCAGCACGTAGTGTAAACTCATTTGAAGGAATCTTTCTTCACTATGTTAAATACCAGAACAAGGAAGACTGAGGGTTAAAGCACAGTTGAAAACCAGGCCCCTGGGCTGGATAGAACCCTTTCCAGGACAGTCGGATCACAGAAATTACTTCAGAAATGGCCAAGAACCATCTTTACAGTAATGACGCCGCTTTAATCATAGAAAACTAAATTTTCGTACAGTGAAAAGAAAAAATACTATCAAAATGTGCTGTATAAAAAGAAAAAGTTACTTAAGGTCACCAAAGAATAAAGGCCAGTCTGACTTTAGAGTGGATTTGAGAACACGTGTGTCAACTGACTCACTTTGGTCAGATGTAGAAATCATACTGAATGTAGGACAAGAAAACATGAGCTAACATAGAAGCCTAGAGGTCCTAAGAAGAAGCTGGAATGAATCTGTCCTCACTGTGTTAAATACTAGTACAAGCAAGACTGATGTTGAAAGCACAGTCTGAAACCCAGGCCTGGGCCGGGGCAGACACAGCCCTCGGGGCCGGTCTCAGTTAAAATCAGAAAACGTTTCCAGAAATGGCCAAGAACCATCTTTACTTTGTGATGCCTCTTTATTCTAGAAAACCAAATATTCATACAATGGAAACAAACAAAAAAAAACCTCTAAAAATTGTGCCGTAAACAGTTACTGAAACTCACCAAAGAAAAAAGCACACAGCCGCCGGGCCAGGCCTGACACAGTTTACTGGCCAGTCCAAGTTAAATGTCAGAAAACGTTTCCAAAAAATGGCCAAGATCCGTCTTGATGCAATGATCTTTTATTAAGAAAACCACAATTTGTCATGGAAACAATATTTAACCCTATCAAAATGGTTCTGTAAAAAGACTAACAAATTCGCCCCCAAAAAGGCCTGTTGGGCCTCCCCGGGGGCACAGCGGTTGGGCGCTGCGCTGTGGAGCTGTCGGCAGCCCGTGATGAGAGTTCGACACCCGGCCGGGGAGATTCCCACATGGCGCAGCAGACCTCTCCTGCCTCGCCCGCTGCTCCCCTCAGCAGTGTATTTCTGATCTGCCTGTTCTGCTCCCCACTCTGTCTCTGGTGAACTCTCTCGGCGCCCCACACCTCTGGCCTGCACCCCAGCTTGTGTGCATAAATAAATGTTTAAAAAAAAAAAAAGGACTGTAACTGTGAGTTGCTCTGAGAACATCTATGTGAATAAACTCACTTGGAGGAGACTGTGAAATTAAATTGAATGTAGGAAAACTTAACATCACCTAAAGGTGCCATAAAGAATTTTGAAGAAAACTTTCTTCACTCTGTTTAACATTAGAACAAGACAGACTAATGTTTTTGGGGGTGCGAAAACCAGGCGGCTGGGCTGGACAGAGTTGGATCTCAAAATTTTTCAGAAATGGCCAAGAATCATCTTTACACTGATCATCTCTTTATACTTAGAAAACAAAATTTCTCTATCATGGAAACAACATTTAATGCTATCAAAATTGTGCTTTAAAACACTAAGCAACAAAAATTTACCAAAAATAGGCCAGTCTCTCAATTGAGAATAGATTTGAGGACATAGATGAAAATAGACTCATTTACCTGAGACATAGAAATATTAAATGCAGGAAAAAAAAAACAAGTAAACACTGAAACCGAACGGTCCTCTCAGGTAGTTGGAATGACTCTCCCCACTATGGTAAATACTAGAAGAACACAGACAGTGATGGCTTCGGATTGTACTTTAGCCCAGGCCTCCAGGCCGGACAGAGCCACTTCTGGCCCGGTCAGATTTGATTTCAGGAAATATTACAGAAATGGCCAAGAACCATCTTCACTGTAATGAAGCCTCTTTCATCATAGAACACCAAATAATCATACAATGGAAAAAAAATCCTATCAAAATTGTGCTTTAAAAAAACCCAGTTACTTAAACTCACAAAATTAAAGGACACAGTCCTCCCGGTCGGTCCATGTTAAATCTCAGAAAACATTCCCAGAAACAGTCAAGGACCGGTCTTTACCGTAATGATCTCTTTATACTTAGAAAAGCAACTTTTATCATGGAAACAATATTTAATCCTATTAAAACTGTGCTGTAAAAAATCAGTAAGTTAAATTCGCCTAAAATAAAGGCCTGGAACTAAATTGTGAGTAACTTTGAGAACATGTAAAATGACTCACTTCGGTAAGACTGAAATAAATTGAATGGAGGACATATCATAAACATGGAACCTAAAGATACTATAAAGAAGTTTGAAGGAATCTTTCCTCACTGTGTTTAATGCCACAACAAGAAAATCTGATGTTAAATCTGATGTTTAATGCACAGTCGAAAGCCAGGCCCCCGGGGCGGACACAGCCCTTTCCAGGCCGGTCAGAGATCTCAAAATTTTTCAGAAATGGCCAGGAACCATCTTTACTGTAATGCCACTTAAATCAGGGAAAACCAGTTATTTTTACAACGGAAACACAAGAAAATCCTATCAAAATTGTGCTGTAAAAGAACAGCTATTTAAACTCAACCAAAGGAAAAAGCACACAGCCCACCTGGCCGGTCCAAGTTAAATAGCAGAAAAATTTTCCAGAAACGACCAAGAACGGTCTTTACAGTAATGATGTCTTACACCTAGAAAATCAAATTTTCTAAACATGGAAACAATATTTAGCCCTATCAAAATTGTGCTGTAAAAAAAACAGAATGACTTACATTTGTCCCCCCCCAAAAAAAAGGCCTGTAATTAAATTGGAATTGCTTTGCGAACATGTATGTGAATTGACTCACTTAGGTAAGACTGAAATTGTATTGATGCAGGAAAACAAAACTAAAGATCCTATAAAGTCGTTGCAATCAATAATTCCTTACTATGTTCACTACTAGAGTGAGAAAGACTGAGCCATGTTTAAAGCACAGTCTGAAACCAAGGCTTGGGCTAGACAGAGCCCTTTCGGGGCTGGTCAGAGACCTCAGAAAACTTTCCAGAAATGGCCAAGCACCATCTTTACAGTAATGATGGCTCGTTACTCTTAGAAAAGCAAATTTTCATACAAGGGAAACAAAATAACCCTATCACAATTGCACTGTAAAAAAAGTTTTTGTGTAGATCTAAACAGACACCTACAGACCCTATACAGTAGTTGGGATGAATCTCTCCTCAGGGATAAACACTAGAACAAAGGCTGAGGGATGTTCAGAGCACAGGCCGAAACCCAGGCCTGGGCGGGGGCAGGGGCAGCCCTCAACTGGCCGGCACAACCCTCCGGCCGGTGGTCACAGCCCTCTCGCTGGGCCGGTGAGAAGCTCGGGCCAGGCCAGAAGCAGCCCTTGCTGGGCCGACAGACCGCCAGGCGTGGGGGGCCGGACAGAGCTCTCTCCAGGGCAGGCAGACTTAGGAAATTTTTTGAAATGGCCAAGAACCGCCTTTACTGTAACGATGCCTCTTTAGTCATAGGAACCAAATGTTCATACAGTGGAAACCAAAGAAAATCCTATCAATATTGTGCTGTAAAAAAACCCAGTTACCGAAACTCAAAGAAAAAAGCACACAGCCTGCCGGGCCGGGCCTGACTTTCTGGCTGGTCGGAGTTTAAGCTCAGAAAACGTTTCCAGAAATGGTCAAGAACCATCTTGAGAGTAATGATCTCTTTATACTTACAATACCAAATTTTCTAATCTTGAAAATACTTAACCTATCAGAATTGTGCTGTGAGGAGAATAACAAATTAGCCAGCAAAAAAAAAAAAAAAAGTCCTTTAAATTGAAGTTGCTTTGAAAACATGTATGTGAATTGACTCACCCAGGTAAGACTGTGAAATTAAATTGAATTCAGGAAAATAGTATCACCTAAACATGGATCCTAAAGGTACGATAAAGAAGTCTGAAGCAGTCTTTCCTCACTATGTTTAATACTAGAACAAGACCAACTGATGTTCAATGCAGTCGAAAACCAGGCCCCGGGTGGACAGAGGCCTCGGGGCTGGTGCAAGTTAAATCTGAGTATTTCCAGAAATGGCCAAGAACCATCTTTACAGAAAGCCAAATTTTCGTACAGTGAAAACAAAAGAAAATCCTATCAAAATGTGCTGTATAAAAGCAAAACCTTATTTAAGGTCATCAAAGAATAAAGGCCAGTCTTTGACTTTAGAGTGGATTTGAGAACATGTGTGTCAGTTGACTCACTTTGGTCAGACGTAGAAATTATACTGAATGTAGGACAAGAAAACATGAGCTAACATAGAAGCCTAGAGGCCCTATGAAGAAGCTGGAATGAATCTGTCCTCACTGTGTTAAATACTAGAACAAGCAAGACTGATGTTGAAAGCACAGTCTGAAACCCAGGCCTGGGCCGGGGCAGACACAGCCCTCGGGGCCGGTCTCAGTTAAAATCAGAAAGCTTTTCCAGAAATGGCCAAGAACCATCTTTACAGTGATGATCTCTTTATACTTAGAAAACCAAATTCTCATACCATGGCAGTAATATTTAACCCTATCAAAATTGTGCCGTAAAAAACTGAGTAACTTAAGTTGGCCAAAAAATAAAAGGCATAAACTGAATTGTGACTTGCTTTGTGAACATGTGGATTGACTCATTTCGGTGAGACATAGAAATTTTATTGAATGGAGGAAACATGATCTAACCACGGCAAGCTAAAGTTACAATAAAGTAGGACTGCACTTTCCTCACTGTTAAATACTAGGGGGAAAAAAATGCTGAGTGATATTTAACCTGTCAAAATTGTGCTTGAAAAAAGTAACAATTTAGCCAAAAAAGAGTCCTTGAAATTGAAGTTACTTTGAGAACATGGATGTGAATTGACTCACCTAGGTAAGACTGTGAAATATTAATATTATTGAATGGAGGGAAACATAACGTGATCTAACCATGGCAAGCTAAAGGTACAATGAAGAGGTAGGACTGCACTTTCCTCACTGTCAAATACTAGGGAAAAAAAGGCTGAGTGATGTTTAAATCACAGGCCGTAAAACTAGCCCTGGGCTCGGCCAGACACCAAACTCCGGGCCGAGCCAGACCAGAGCGTGCCCTGCAGGCGGGCCCGACAGGCCACAAAAGGACCCAGCCGGACAGAGCCCTTTCCAGGCCAGAGTTTGATCTCAGAAAATTTTCACAAATGGCCCAAAACCAGCCTGCTGTAATGATGCCTCTTTAATCTTAGAAAACCCAATTTTCTTCTCATGGAAACTACTGAATTCTATCAAAACTTTGCCCTAAGCAACACAAACTGAGTAACTTAGTTTCGTTTAACAACAAAAACAAAAACCAACAACCTGTAAATTGAGAGGTTTGAGAACTTATGTGAATTGACTCACTTAGGGAAGGCTGTGAAATTAAACAGAACGCACGAAAACATCACCCCCTAAACATGGAGACCGAAATGTGCTATAAAGACGTTGGAATGAATCTGTCCTGCATTAAATACTAGAACAAAACACCCTGAGTGATGTTTAAAGCACAGGCGGGGAAACCAGGAGTCGAAGGGGCCTGATATGGGCCTCCTGGCTGGGCCACACCCACATATCCCGAGGCACGCCCAGACAAGACCCACCCACCCCCACCCAGCCCAGAGAGCAGTCCCGGCCAGGCCAGACCCAGCCCTCTGCGCGGGCCACACACAGCCTTCCCCTCCCGGCCAGAAACAGCCCTCCGGGCCGGTCCGAGTTCCATCTTGAGAACTTTTGCAGAAATGGCCAAGAACCATCTTTACTGTAACAATGCCTCTTTATCTTAAAAAAAATTTTTTTTCTTACTATAGACACAAAAGAAAATCCTATCAAAATTGTGCTTAAAAAACCCCCCAAACTTAAATTCACCACAAAAAAAAGGCCTGTAACTAAAATGAAGTTGCTTTGAGAATGAGTTGACTCACTTAGGTAAGACAAAATGAACGTAGGAAAACAAATCACCACCTAAACATGGAAAACTACAGGTACTACAAAGAAGTGTGCAGGAATCTTTCTTCACTATGTTTAATACCAGAACAAGCAAGACTGAGGTTTAAAGCACAGTGGAAAACCAGGCCCCCGGGCCAGACAGAGCCCTTCCAGGCCGGTCAGTTAGATCGCAGAAATTTTTTCAGAAATGGCCAGGAACCATCTTTACAGTAATGATCTCGTTATAGTTCGATAACCAAATATTCTAATCCTGGAAACAATATTTAACCTATCAAAATTGTGCTTTAAAAAGAGTAACAAATTAGCCAGAAAGACCAAAAAACCAAAATTACTTTAAATTGAAGTTGCTTTGAGAACATGCATGTGAATTGACTCACCTAGGTAAGTCTGTGAAATTGAATCCAGGAAAACAGTATCACTGAAACATGGAACCTAAATGTGCGATGATGAAGTCTGAAGCAGTCTTTCCTCACTCTGTTTAATACTAGAGCAACAAAGACTGATCCTCAACACAGTGGAAAACCAGGCCCCCGGGGCGGGACGGACAGACCTCCAGGCCGGTGCAAGTCAAATCTCAGTTTTTACAGAAACGCTAAGAACCATCTTTACAGTAACGATGCCTCTTTAATCATAGAACACCAAATTTCTGTACAGTGAAAACAAAAGAGAATCCTATCAAAATGTGCTGTATAAAAACAAAAGTTACTTAAGGTCACCAAAGAATAAAGGCCAGTCTGACTTTAGGGTGGATTTGAGAACATGTGTGTCGACTGACTCACTTTGGTCAGACGTAGAAATTATATTGAAAGCAGGACAAGAAAACAGGACCTAACACAGAAGCCTAAAGGTCCTGTGAAGAAGGTGGGATGAATCTCTCCTCACTGTGTTAATTACTGCAACAGTAATGATGGGAGCTGCTGAAAGTACAGCCCGATACTCAGGCCTCTGCCGGGCCGGACAGAGCTCTTCTCTGGCCGGTTAGATCTCAACATTCTTCCAGAAATGGCCAAGAACCATCTTCACAGTAATGATGGCACGTTGATCTTAAATTTTCATACTACGGAACCAAAGAAAATCCTATCAAAACTGAGCCATAAAAACAGTCAGTTGTGTGAAATCATTAGAGAGAATAGGGCAGGGCAACAAAACGTGACCTAAACATAGAAACCTAAAGATCCGTTAAAGGAGATGGATGGAAACTTTCTTCACTATGTTTAATACCAGAACAGCAAAGACTGAAGTTAACGCACAGGCCGAGACCAAGGCCGTCGGCTGGGCCAGAAACAGACCTCAGGCCAGGCCGAGTTAGATCTCAGAAAATTTTTCAGAAATGGCCCAGAACCATATTTACACTAATGATCTCTTTATACTTAGAAAACCAAATTTCCCTATCATGGAACCACTATTTAATGCTATCAAAATTGTGCTTTAAACCACAAACCAAGTAGGGGCCTCCCCCTGGCGCAGCGGCGAAGCTCAGTGCTGTGGAGCTGTCGGCAGCGGGAGATCAACGCCGGTTGGGGAGATTCCCACATGGCGCAGCAGACCTCTCCTGCCTCGCCCGCTGCCCCCTCAGCAGTGTGTTTCTGATCTGCCTGTTCTGCTCCCCGCTCTGTCTCTGGGGAACCCTCTCGCCACCCCACGCCTCTGGCCTGTACCCCAGCTTGTATGTGTAAATCTTAAAAAATGAAAAAAAAGTAGGAAATTCATGAAAAAAAGGCCAGTCTCAGTTGAGAGTAGATTCGAGAACATAGTTAAACTTAACTTTTACGTAAGATATAGAAATAATACTGAATGCAAGAAAAAATACAGGATGTCAACATTGAAACTGAAAGGTCCTCTCAAGAAGCTGGAATGACTCTCCTCACTACGGTAAATACTAGAAGAACACAGACAGTGACGGCTTTGGACTGTACTTTAACTCAGGCCTCCGGGTCGGACAGAGCCACTTCTGGCCCCGTCAGATTTGATTGCAGAAAATATCACAGAAATGACCAAGAACCATCTTTACTGTAGTGAAGCCTCTTTAATCACAGAACACCAAATATTCATACAATGGAAACAAAAAATTCTATCAAAATTGTACTGTAAAAAAAGTTACTGAAACTTAGCAAAGGAAAAAGCACACAGCCTGCCGGGCCGGGCCTGACAGTTTCTGGCTGGTCCGAGTTAAATCTCAGAAAACTTTCCCAGAAACGGCCAAGAACCATCTTTACAGTGATGATCTCTTCATAATTAGAAAAGCAAATTTTCTTATCATGGAAACATTTAGTCCTATCAAAATTGTGCTGTAAAAAAACCAGTAAGCTAAATCCTCCAAAAAGAAAGGCCTATGACCACATTGTGAGTAGCTCTGAGAACATGTGAGTTGACTCACTTCGGTAAGACAAACTGAATGTAGGAAACAGAACATCGAAAACATGGAAGCTAAAGATACTGTAAAGACGTTGGAAGGAATCTTTCCTCACTCTGTTTAATACTAGAACAAGACAGACTGATGTTTGCCACAGGTCTGAAAACCAGGCCCCGGGCCAGACACAGCCCTTTCCAGGCCGGTCAGAGATCTCGCAATTTTTCAGAAATGGCCAGGAACCATCTTACTGTAATGATGACTCTTTAATCATAGAAAACCAAATATTTATACAACGGAAACACAAGAAAATCCTATCAAAATTGTGCTGTAAAAAAGTTACTTAAACTCAACAAAAGAAAAAGGCACACAGACCTCTGGGCTGGCCGAGTTGAATCTCAGAAAACTTTTCCGGAAATGGCCGAGAACCGTCTTTACAGTAATGTCTTTACACCTAGAAAATCAAATTTTCTAAACATGGAAACCATATGCAACCCTATCAAAATTGTGCTGTAAGAAAACAGAATGACTTAAATTAGCACCCCCCCAAAAAAAAAAAGGCCTGTAACTAAATCGGAGTTGCTTTGCGAACATGTGAATTGACTCACTTAGGTAAGACTGAAATTTTATTGATGCAGGAAAACTGTTCCCTAAACTTAGAAACCTAAAGGTCCTATACAAAGTCGTTGGAATGAATCTTTCCTCACTATGTTCAATACTAGAGAAAGACTGAGCCATGTTTAAAGCACAGTCTGAAACCAAGGCTTCGGCTGGACAGAGCCCTTTTGGGGCTGGTCAGAGATCTCAAAATTTTCCAGAAATGGCTAAGCACCATCTTTACAGTAATGATGGCTCGTTAATCTTAGAAAGGGAAACAAAATAACCCTATCACAATTGTACTGTGAAAAAAGTTTTTGTGTAGATCTAAACAGACACCTACAGGCCCTATAAAGTAGTTGGGATGAATCTCTCCTCAGGGATAAACACTAGAACAAAGGCTGAGGGATGTTCAGAGCACAGGCCGAAACCCAGGCCTGGGCGGGCGCAGGGGCAGCCCTCAACTGGCCGGCACAGCCCTCCAGCCGGCGGTCACAGCCCTCTCGCTGGGCCGGTGAGAAGCTCAGGCCAGGCCAGAAGCAGCCCATGCTGGGGTGACAGACCGCCAGGTGGGGGCCGGACAGAGCTCTCTCCAGGGTAGGCAGACTTAGAAAATTTTTCAAAATGGCCAAGAACCCCCGTTACTATAATGATGTCTCTTTAATCATAGAAAACCAAATATTCACACCATGGAAACCAAAGAAAATCCTATCAAAACTGTGCTGTAAAAAACCCAGTTACCGAAACTCACCAAGAAAAAAGCACACAGCCTGCCAGCCAGACTGGGCAGTCTTTCTGACTGGTCCGAGTTTAACCTCAGAAAACATTTCCAGAAATGGCCAAGAACCGTCTTTATAGTAATGATCTCTTTTTGCTTGGAAAACCAAATTCTCATGCCATGGCAGTAATATTTAATCCTATCAAAATTGTGCTGTAAAAAGCCAAACTGAGTAACTTAAAATCACCCCCCCAAAAAAAGGCCATGACTGAATTTTGAGTTGCTCTGAGAACATGTATGTGAATTCACTCACTTCGGTGAGACATATTACTGAGAAATTTTCGGTGAGAAATTTTACTGAATGGAGGGAAACATAACGTGATCTAACCACAGCAAGCTAAAGGTACAATGAAGAAGTAGGACTGCACTTTCCTCACTCTGTGAAATACTAGGAAAAAAAATGCTGAGTGATGTTTAAATCACAGGCCGAAAAACCAGGCCTGGGCTGGGCCAAACACGGCCCTCCGGCCGGGCTCTCACCAAACTCCCAGCCGGGCCAGACCAGAGCGCGCCCTGCAGGCGGGCCCGACAGGCCGAGACAGGACCGGGCCGGACAGAGCCCTTCCCAGGCCGGTCACAGTGGGAGCTCAGAAAACTGTCCACAGATGGCCCAAAACTATCTTGACTGTAACGATGCCTCTTTAATCTTAGAAAACCCAATTTTCTTACCATGGAAACTATTTAATCTTATCAAAATGTTGCTCTAAAAAACACAAGCTGAGTAACTGTTTCGTCAAAAAAAAAAAAATCCAAAAAACAAAAACAGTAGTAACTGAATTGAGAGTTGCTTTGAGAACTTATGTGAATTGACTCAGTGAGGGAAGACTGTGAAATTAAACTGAATGCAGGAAAACACAACATCACCTGAACATGGAGACCGAAATGTGCTATGAAGACGCTGGAATGAATCTGTCCTGCATTAAATACTAGAACAAAACACCCTGAGTGATGTTTAAAGCACAGGCGGGAAAACCAGGAGTCGGCCGGGCCGGATATGGGCCTCCTGGCCGGGCCAGACAAGCCCCCACCCCACTGAGGAGCCTGACCCAGCCCTCTTGGCAGGACTGACCCACACAGCCCCCCAGGCCCAGACCAAACAGACCCCCGTCCGGCCCAGAGAGCGCCGTCCCGGCCAGGCCAGACCCAGCCCTCTGCGCGGCCACACACAGCCTTCCCCTCCGGGCCGGTCCGAGTTCAATCTCAGAACTTTCAGAAATGGCCAAGAACCATCTTTACTATAACGATGCGTCTTTCATCTTAGAAAACCAATTTTCTTACTACAGAAACAAAAGAAATCCTATCAAAATTGTGCTACAAAAACCCCAAACTGACTTACATTAAAAAAAAAAAAAGGCCTGTAACTAAATTGAAGTTGCTCTGAGAACATGTGAATTGACTCACTGAGGTGAGACTGAAATTAAACTGAATGCAGGAAAACACATCATCACCTAAGCATGGAGACCTACAGGTACTGTAAAGACGTGTGCAGGAATCTTTCTTCACTGTGTTTAATGCCAGAACTGGCCAGACTGAGGTTTAATGCACAGTGGAAACCCAGGCCCCGGGCAGGACAGAGCCCTTTCAGGCCGGTCAGTTAGATCTCAGATTTTTTTTCAGAAATGGCCAAGAACCATCTTTACAGAAATGTTGCCTCTTTAATAATAGAAAGCCAAATATCATACAACAGAAACAATAGAAAATCCTATCAAAATTGTGCTATAAAAAAACCCAGTTACTGAAACTCAAGGAAAAAAGCACGCAGCCTGCCAGGCCTGGTCCGAATTAAATCTCAGAAAACTTTTCCAAAAATGGCCAAGAACCATCTTTACAGTAATGATCTCGTTATACTTCGATAACCAACTTTTCTAATCCTGTAAATATTTAGCCTATCAAAATTGTGCTTTAAAGAGTAACAAATAAGCCAAAAAAAAAAAACTCCTTTAAATTGAAGTTGCTTTGAGAACATGTATGTGAATTGACTCACCTAGGTAAGACAAATTGAATGCAGGAAAACATAGTATCACCTAAACATGGATCCTAAAGGTATGATGAAGTCTGAAGCAGTCTTTCCTCACTATTTTTAATACTATAACAAGACAGACTGATGTTTAACATCTTTACAGTAATGATCTCTGTATACTTAGAAAACCAAATTTTCTTGTCCTGGAAACAATATTTAATCTATCAGAATTGTACTGTAAAAAAACATACTAACTTAAATTCACGCCCCCTCCCCCCAAAAAAAATGCCTGTAACTAAATTATGAGTTGTTCCAAGAACATGTGAATTGATTCCTTCGGGAAGGCTTGAAATTATGCTGAATGCAGAACAACAAATGACCTAAACATGTAAACTTAAAGGTACTATAAAGATGTTGGAATGAATCTTTCCTATGTAAATAGAAAAAAAACCAACACTGACGTTTACAGCACAGGAGGAAAAACCAGTTGTGGGATGGGGTAGACACAGCCCTCCAGGCTGGTCCAAGTATCAGATAAACATTTCCAGAAATGGCCAAGAACTATCTTTACAGAAATGCCTCTTTATTCTTAGAAAACCAAATTTTAATGCAAGGGAAACAAAAGAAATCCTTTCAAAACTGTGCTGTAAAAATACAAAGTGAGGGCCTCGCTGGTGGCGCAGAGGTTGAGCGCTGCACTGTGGAGCTGTCGACAGCTCGCTATGCGAGTTCGACGCCCAGCCAAGGAGAATCCCACATGGTGCAGCAGACCTCTCCTGCCTCGCCCGCTGCTCCCCTCAGCAGTGTGTTTCTGATCTGCCTGTTCTGCTCCCCACTCTGTCTCTGGTGAACCCTCTCGCTGCCCCACCCCTCTGGCCTGTACCCCAGCTTGTATGCATAAATAGATAAATCTTAAAAAAAAATACAAAGTGAGTTATGTAAACTCACTAGAGAAAAAAGGCCAGTCTGAATTGAGAATAGCTTTGAGGACATATGTGAATTGACCCATTTTAGTCATAGAAATTATGTTGAGTGCAGTAAACATGATTGAAGCACAGAAACCTAGATGTAAAGAAGCTGGAATGAATCTGCCCTGTGTTAAATGCTAGAACAAGACAGACTGATGTTTACAGCAGAGGCCGAAACCCAGGCCTGGCTGGGCCAGACACAGCCCTCTCGGTTGGTCACAGTAAGATCTCAGAAGATTTTCCCAGAAATGGCCAAGTCTTTCCAGTAATGATGCCTTCTTTAATTTTAAACCAAATTTTCATACTAAGGGCAAAGAAAAGTATATCCTATCAAAACGGTGCTGCAAAAATACCAATGAGTCACTAAATTCACTGAGGATAAAAGGCCAGTAACTGAATTGAGACTAGCTTCAGAACATGTATGTGAATTGACCCACTTTGGTAAGACAGAGAAATCAAACTGAATGTAGGAAAACCAAATGTGACCTAAACATGGAAACCTAAAGGCCCTGTAAAGATGTTGGGATGAATCTTTCCTCCTATGGCAAACACTAGAACAAGACAGACTGAAGTTTAAAGCACAGGCGAAACCAAGGCCGTAGGCTGGGCCAGAAAAAAACCAGGGGCGGGACGGACAGAGCCCTCCGGCCCTCAGGACAGTCTTCCCAGCCGGTCCGAAATTATAGGAAAACTTTTCCAGAAATGGCCGAGAACGGTCTTGGCAATAATAGATCTTTTTATCTAGAAGACCAAATTTTCTTATCATGGAAACAATATTTAATCCTATTGAAATTGTGCTATAAAGAAACAGTAACTTACATTTCCCAAAAAAAAAAGGCCTCTAACTCAATTGTGATTTGCTTTGAGAACATGTATGTGAATTGACTCACTTAGCTAAGACTGAAATTAACTTGAATGCAGGAAAACGCAACATCACCTAAACATGGGAACCTAAAAGTACTATAAAGAAGTTTGAAGGAATCTTTTGTCACTAACTTTAATACTAGAAGAAAAAAAAATGTTTCATAGTCAAAAACCAGGCCACTGGGCCTGGCCAGACAGAGCTCTTCCCAGGACAGAGATCTCAGAAAAATTTCAGAAATGGCCAAGAACCATCTTACAGTAATGATGTCGTTACAATCAGGGGAAAGCAAATATTCAATGGAAACTAAAGAAAATCCTATCAAAATAATGCTGTTAAAAAAAGTTACTTAAACCAAAGGAAAAAGCCACATCCCGCCGGGCTAGGCCGGGCCTGACAGTTTTCCCGGCCAATCTGAGTTGAATCTTAAAACTTTTCCAGAAATGGCCAAGAACCATCTCCACAGTAATGATCTCTTTATACATAAATACCAAATTTTCTTACCGTGGATACAATATTTAATCCTATCAAAACTGCTAAAAAAAAAAAAAAAGTCAGAGTGACAAATCTCCCCCCCCCAAAATAAAAGCCTGTAACTAAAGTGAGTTGCTCTGAGAAACTGTATGAGTTGATTCACTTAGGTAAGACAAATTAAATGCAGGAAAACAGCATCACATAAACATGGAACCTAAAGGTGCTATAAAGACATTGGACTGGATCTGTCCTCACTACGTTAAGTACTAAAACGAAACACTGAGCGGTATTTAAAGCACAGGCCGAATAACCGTGCATGGGCTGGGACAGACGGGTCCTCGGCCGGGCCACACGGACAGCCCTCCTGCTGCGCAGACACAGACCTCACGGCCGGGCCTGGAAACAGACCTCAGGGCCAGTTGGACACAGCCAACCCTCGGGCCCGGCCACACCCAGAACTATTGGACCCGTCTGAGCTCAATCTCCGAAAACTTTTTCAGAAATGGCCACGAACCACCTTACAGTAATGATGCCTCTTTTTCATCTTCGAACACCAAATGTTCAGGTTATGCAAACAGAAGAAAATCCTATCAAAATTCTGCTGTAAAAGTACAAACTGAGTTAATAGATTCACCAAAGAGAGAGGGCCAGTAACTGAATTGAGAGTGGATTTGAGAACATGTGAATTCTCACTGTGGTGAGACATTTTATTGTATGCAGGAAAACAGAACATGACGTAAACACAAACGAAAGGTACTGTAAAGAAGTTGGAATGATCTTTCCTCTGTTAAATACCAGAACAAGAAAGATGTTTAAGGCACTGGCCGATACACCAGGCCTGGGCTGGGCCAGGCAGGACAGGATTGCCTGGCCGAGTTATCTTAGGAAACTTTTCCAGAACGGTCAAGAAACATCTTTACTGTAATGCCGCCTCCTTAATTTTAGAAAATCAAATTTTCATGCTATGGAAACAAAAGCAAATTCTATCAAAATTGTGATGTAAAAAACAACGTGAGTTAAACTCACCAGTGGAAAAAGTGCAATCTCTGAATTGAGAGTAGCTTACAGAACATATAGAAAAATCGACTTTTACCTAGGACAGAAATTTTCTTAATGCAGGAAAACAAAACAAAACGAGGCAAACATATAAACCTAATGTACTATAGAGGCGTTGGAATGAGTTTTTCCTTTGTTAAATACCAGAGCAAGAAAGACTGAGCCATGTTTAAAGCACAGGCCGAAACCCGGGTTGGGCTGGACAGAGACTGCCCTCCAGGCCAGGCTTACACAGCCCTCAGGGCCGGCCCAGACAGAGCCCTTTCCGGCTGGTCAGAGTTAGATCGCAGACAATTTTCCAGAAGTGGCTAAGAACCATCTTTACAGTTACGATGGCTCATTAATCTTAGAAAAGCAAGTTTTCATACAATGGAAACAAAATAATCCTACCACAATTGTGCTGTAAAAACAGAGCGAGTTTTTGTGTTGATCTAAGCATGGAAACCTAAAGGTACTGTAAGCAGTCGGAGGGAATCTGTCCTCACTGTGTGAGATGCTAGAACGACAAAGACTGAGGGATGATTAGCACACAGGCCGAAACCCAGGCTGGGCTGGACAGAGACTGCCCCCCGGTCTGTCAGAGTAAGATCTCAGAAAATTCTTCCAGAAATGGCCAAGAACTGACTTTACAATTATTCAGCCTCTTCATTCTGAGAAAAATATTTTCATTACAGCCCCAGAAAAATCAATCCTGTCAGAACAAAGAACTGACGGAGCAGCTGCAGGCGGCGCCCTGGGCAGACCCCCAGATGCAGCCAAGGCAGTGTGGGGGGGGGCAGGGCCCGAGGCGGCCTGCACCACCGCTGGGCCAGCCGGAAACGCCCCAAGCACGAGCAAACACCCAGAAACGCAGCTCGTTGCAGCCCAACTGCAGAAGCATCTGACACAGACGGGGCCAAGAACCAAGGCCCACCCCCAGGCCCCCCAGCCAGGCAACGCTGGACCTTGGGGCCTGCTGCACAGACAGTGGCCGGGGCTCACGCAGACCGAGGCCGGGAGTAGCCAGGGAAGGGGCCCGGAGGACCCCCCACTCGGGTCCTGGACTCGGAAGCTGGAACCCTTCAGGCTTGTGGAGGGGGACACATTCAGGGGCCCCACCCTGGGGCCAGTCCCAGCCTATGAAGCTGTCGCAGCCACCGCAGCACGAGTTCGATCCCCGGCCAGGGAGCTTCCCACAGGGCGCAGCAGACCCCTCCTGTCTCCCAGCTGCTCCCCTCAGCAGATCCACCTGCTCTGCTTCCGTCTGTCTTTGGGGAGTCCCCTCACCATCCACACCTCTAGCCTGCACCCAGCCCTCGTACGTTTAAAATAATCTCAACAAAAAAAAAAGGGAATCTCCCTGCT
Source organism: Scalopus aquaticus (assembly GCA_004024925.1). NCBI lineage: Eukaryota > Metazoa > Chordata > Mammalia > Eulipotyphla > Talpidae > Scalopus > Scalopus aquaticus. The sequence continues at coordinate 21,428 of PVIJ01019148.1, forward strand.
AACCCTTGACACCAGAAGGAGCACCCAAGACCACACAGGAGTTGGAGCAAAATAGCCCCCCACCCCGGGAGGTGGCGCTGTCCAGCAGGACCGGCTCCTGAAGTGACCCGAAGCCATGAGAAGGACGCGAACGGGGCTCACCCCAGCTCAGGGGGAGACGGAATTAAGATGAGAAAACACAGTAACGTAAAAGATCTAAATAAACCAGGACGCCCGCTGGTGCCTGCAGAGCCCGAGACCCCCGGGGCGCCAGGCTGGGTCTCAGCGCCGGAGTCAGAGACGCAGAATCAGAACAGCCAGAAACGAACAGCGACGGCTCCTCGGGAAACAGAATTAACACTCAACACGGGCCCAGAGAACATGAGCTGTGGTTTTCAGAGTCAGAATACGCGCCTGAGAATAACCTGCGGGGAGAATCCGCAGCCATAACCCCCCAGACCCCCGATCCCAGGCCCCGTGAACACAGACACGCCGGGTGAGACTGACAGACCTCCCAGCCCAGGAGCAGCCCGGGGAAGCCGCTGCAGAGGACCCGCCACACTCACCTCCTCCCACTAAGAACCAGGAACGGTGATTTTGGGGGGAAGGGGGGCCATCAGCGCCCATCTGCCCTGGGTCCCGCCGCCCATGACCCTTTCCCTGCAGCAGGGCCGGCCACCGAGCAGGCGCAAAGGCCCTGTGCTCGGACGAGACAGACCCCAGAACTTGGGACAACCAGGAGCCCACCAGCTCCCTGTCGACCACACACACCCGTTGCCTTAGCATAAAGGGAGATTCCCTGTTTGAAAGTATAAATAAAAATGAAGTTTTTAAACATTTTATATTCTTGGAAAAAAAATTCATACAGCAAAACACACCTAACCAGAGACACGCCTCAGTACAGGAGAACCACCCACACCCCGAAAGGAGATTTGAATTTAACTGAGAACCAGACTTGTGGAATTAAACCAGTTTCAAATGACAGAGACATAGTGATCTAGAAAATAGGCGGCCGCTCCAGGGCATGAATCTAAACCTCAGGGGAGCAGCAGACCGTGCAGACTCCCCAGCAGAAACCTTACAAGCGAGGAAGGGACACAGCCGAGCTCTCAGACACTTCCCGCCTCGAATCCTCTTATCCTGCTGTTCACTCAAGGAGGAAAGAGCTTCAAGGAAAAGCAAAACTCGGAAGACTATCAACAGCCAGCTGAACATGGAGACTAATGATAGAACCACCAATTTTAGACCAAGAAACACGCATTCCTGTCAGAGGTTTTTGAGTCTATGATAGTTAAGACTTTTACTTTCTACTTCAGTTACCCAGGAGACACTCACTTGAAAGATGATTTGTTAAAATGGGGCAAAAAGACAAGGCGTCTCATTTTGCTTTACTGAGTGCTGACAAGATCACCCTACTTTGAAACTTCATTTCCCTCATAGCAGCCAGTTTTAAAAAAAAGTTCCTTATGGTCAAAAGGTTATTTGCCTGAAAATGTCACTTATGAAGCCACAAGTTGCCAAGTTGGGTGATCCCTGTGCTGACTATTGGCCTCGCAGAAGGAAAAGCTTTAAAATGAGAAACAAGCTTTCTTGCCAAACATCTGTAATGACATCAAATAAAACCTTGTATTTCATGTATTTATGGTTATCAGACATCTACATGCAAGTATAAACATGAGAAAACCTTGTTTCTGAACACTCCATTTCCCCCCTTTTACCGCAAATAAATGCTATCTAGGGATGTCTATTCACAACGAGGTCTAGAAAATGCAAATGAGTGTGTTCAATTATCTCCCACCTGCTGCTTTAACTGCTGGACACAGGACACCTGTAAATCACCTTTCACGTTGCTAGTGGTTTCTACTGTCATCCGCACTGTTTTTTCTCTTGTTCTCCAACCATAAAAGCCATTGCATGGTCCAGAATTTAAAGCACCAGAACGCAGAGTTAGGATTGGCTCAATACAAGATGCCCAGCTTCTGCCCTCTGCCCAGAAGGGTTTTACAGAACAGGGGAAGGCAGACTCTGAATCCTAAATCTAGATTGTTCCTATAGATTCAGGGCACTGTCAGTTTCCACTGGGGATATTTAGCCGGAGCTAAACTGCGCCTACAGGATGTCGGTGCTGACTGGATAAAGTTATTACATTAAAATGTTTCCTCCTTAGGTGACGGATCTCTATTCTCCTCATTGTGCTGTTTCAAAATTAACTACACAATTGGGAGAGACGGGAGCGGGAGAAAACGAAAGCAAAAAGATTTTTATAAAGAGCTACACAAGCCAGGAGACAAGAACCCCACCAGCCCAGGTGCTTCCGGCCAAATGCAGGGCCGGCGGGAGCCCCAAGGCATCCTTAAAACTCACCATTCCCCGCTCGGACCCCCGCGGCCTCTCCAGCCTCTGCAGCCAGCAGCCGAGCGCCCGGGTCTGGCGCTGCCAGCAAAGAGCATCTCACCCTGTCTACTGCGCTTGGGCTGCAGCCAAAGTGTCCCCACTCGGGGCTCGAGCGAGACCGCGAAGAGCAAGGCCCCGCCAAGGCCACTGCCGCGCCCCGGCGCCCGAAGGCACAGCCCGGAGGGGCCCGCGGAAGCCCAGAGCGCGAAGGCCGCAGCCCCCAGGGCGACCCGACACTCCCGACAAAGCCAGGGCGGCCACAGATCCCGGCTGAGCAGAGCGGCCCAGCAGACCCTGCGGCTCCAGGCGCTCGGCTGCGAGGGCGCATCCCCGAGTCTGAGAAAAAGGCCAGAAAAAACCTTCCCACACTCAGCCTGTCAGTTACTTTGGCTGAACCAGTCACCGACTGTCCCCAGCGCCACCTATGAACCTGCGGACACCTGGGCTGGGGGACCCGCCGGGCCGCAGTGGGCAGGTGCCCCCGTGGGGGGGGGCGGCCCGGCAGGGGTTCCCCGCCCCCCCCC